>JASAND010019209.1:0-86715 GCA_030248195.1 Trissonchulus latispiculum
CTCACATTTAATACCCCTTCATGCGTTTCGTCCGTTCCTCTGACCCAAAAGCCGGATGATATTCCTGTTTGTTTTCTGCAAACACAAGTGTCCTTTGTTAATACATGCTTTGCTGTTTTCTTAAAAGTGACGAGACAACGAAAAGTGATTTTCCCTGGAGTCATTAATGTAACGATTAAAAATTACTAATTTACTAGGTGGCATTATAAAGCAATTACACGGTTTTTTGCAAAACCAAAACGTGCTTCCGAGCAGCTATTCAGGTAGTGCGCGTTAGCGCACTACCTAGAATAGGGAAATTAAGGGAGTTTGCTGGCTTTTTGGAATCTGTTTTTAATAAGTCACGGGGGAGTGGACCGAACGGGCTCAAGCTCGGTGTGTGCGAGGCCCTAAGGGCAGGGGTACATGGTGTGAGAAAATTTGAGCCGAATCGGTTGGGCCAATCTCCAGATATGCAAATTAGGTACTTTGGCCGCATGACAGTTCTCTCCACTTTTTTCTCCCACCCCACCCTGGAGGTCGGAGGACTTAAAATTTCTATAAAGTTTTGCCATTTTTGTAGAATAGAATCCCCGCAATTCAGGGCGAATTTTTCTTTTCGCCGTAGGACCCCCCCCCCCCCCCATAGGTCTGTGTACTCCTAGGATTTTGCCATTTTTGACCCCCCCCCCCCCCGGAAAAAAATAAGTCAGAAAATTTATTAGCCGGTCTACAGAAAGCAAGGCTCAAAGCCAGGTACTCATATTGGGGTTATAGCATCGCCCCAAGGTGAAGATCTCCGGGAAACGAGATGAGATTGCTGTTCGGTGGTCTGTGGCGCCCTGGCCAGTGGTCACTAGTTAACGTGTAAAAGGGGGCGTCTGGGCCTCCGGAGTTGGCAGCCCACTACATAAGAGCTGCTGGGCTGAACTTTCGTATTCGAATAGGAACCCCTATATGGTGAATCTAACTGTCCCATTAGTTTTGCTGTAGCACCTATCCGTGGGGCAGGGGGGCACCCTGATGGAGGTGGGCCCTTACCGTGTCGCAGGTCCAACTTTAACCTCTTCCACAGAAAGATCCGCTGCAGGTACAGCTTTCATATCGGGGTGGGCTGCGGGAGCACTACAACATAGGCTATAGCAGGTTTCGCTAGCCCAGACCCGTGTGGCGCCCTGGCCAGGGGTCCGGGACCGTGGACCAGGCCCAAAATGGCCAAAAATTGATTTTTTCAAAAGTGGCCAAGTTTGGTATCAAATAAAAGCCCTTGATGAGGCGAACATTTATTTCATTGGAGGACCCCTCCAAAGTTGCCCCAGTGGCATGTTGAGCCCTGACCAGGGTCGCCACCGGACCAAAATGGCCAAAAATCGATTTTTCCACAAGTGGCCACGGATGGTATTAAATGAAAGCCCTTGGTGAGGCGAACATTTTTTGTCATTGGAGGACCCCTCCAAAGTGGCCCGAGCGGCCTGTGGCGCCCTGACCCGGGTGGGGACTGGTCAAAAATCGATTTTTCCAAAAGTGACCAAGTTTGGTATCAAATGAAAGCCCTTGGTGAGGCGAACATTTTTTCTCATTGGAGGACCCCTCCAAAGTGGCCCCAGTGGCCTGTGGCGCCCTGACCTGGGTCCGGACCGGTCAAAAATGGACAAAAATCGACTTTTTAAAAAATTTCCAACTTTGGTATCAAATGAAAGCCCTTGGTGAGGCGAACATTTTTTCTCATTGCAGGCCCCCTCCAAAGTGGACTCCGCGGCCGGTGGCGCCCTGGCCAGGGTACGGACCGGGCCAAAAAAATAGAATTTTTTAAAGTTTTCCAAGTTTGGTATCAAATGAAAGCCCTTGGTGAGGGGAACATTTTTCTCATTGGAGGACCCCTCTAAAGTGTTCCCAGCGGCCTGTGGCGCCCTGGCCAGGGTCCGGACCGGTCCAAAAATCGATTTTTTTCAAAAGTGGCCTACCGCACATCATCAGCCATTTAGAAAATTGCGTTAAACACTCATTTGCGTTCTCAAATTTGCATATAAGAGCCTACTATTTAAATCTCTGTGTCCCCACGCGTGCCTCTGCCCCCCAAATATTGGCAACAGATCAGAAATTGCATTAAGCACTCATTTGCGTTCACATATTCGCATATAAAAGAGCCTGCTATTTAAATCTCTGTGTCCCCACGCGTGCCGCTGCCCCCCCCCCAAATATTGGCAACCGATCAGAAACCTACGCATTAAACATCCATTTGCGTTCACATATTCGCATATAAGAGCCTGCTATTTTAAATCTCTGTGTCCCCACCCGTGCCACTGTTACCCCCACACTTATATCGGCAACTGATCAGAGAACTGCATTAAACACTCATTTGGGTTCTTAAATTCTCATATAAGAGCCTGCTATTCTGAATCTCTGTCCCCCCACGCGCGCGCTGTTTTCCCCCCCCGAATATTGGCAACCCATCAGAGAACTGCATTAAGCACTTCATTTGCGTTCCTAAATTCTCATATGAGAGTCTGCTATTTAAATTTCATAAATGACCCCACGCGGCGCCGCTACCACCCCCCCCCTTCCGCACATCATCAGCCATTCAGAAAATTGCGCTAAAACTTTACTCATTTGCGTTCTCAAATTCGCATATAAGAGTCTGCTATTTAAATTTCTGTGTCCCCGCGGCGCCACCACCACCCCCTCCGCACATCATCAGCCATTCGAAAAATTGCGTTACAAAACACTCATTTGCCTTCTCAGAATTCGCATATAAGAGCCTGCTATTTAAATCTCTGTGTCCCCACGCGCGCCGCTGCCCCCCGAATATTGGCAACCCATCAGAGAACTGCATTAAACACTCATTTGCGTTCACAAATTCTCATGTAAGTCTGCTATTTAGAATTTCTGTGTCCCATAGACGCATCCCCCCCCCCTCGGCACATCATCAGCCAGCCATTCGAAAACTGCCTTAAACCCACCACGATTTTTACGGTCTCAAATTTGCAAAAAGTGCTATTAAAACAGTCTGCTATTTGGACCTATCCTACCCCACGCGGCGCCGCTATCCCCCACCCCAAATATCGGCAACTGATCAGAGAACTGCGTTAAACACACATTTGCGTTCTAAAATTCGCATAAAAGAGCCTGCTATTTAGATTTCTATGTCCCTACGCGGTGCCGCATCCCCCCTAGACACATCATCAGCCAGCCATTCAGAAAACTGTTCTAATGGGTATGTCACTTTAACTCCACAGCAAGTACTGGAGGGTTTGATGCAGCAGGTGCAGAGCAAGTGCAGCGGGTGCAGAAAGTTGATAAAAAATGTCTCGAAAGTTGTCAGCAATGTCTCAAAAGTTGCAAAATTGAAAATCGAAATTGTCTCGAAATATTTCAAAACTTTGTGTGTGTTCCTGGAACTCAGAGCCAGAAAAAACTCATACCAAACAGACCTCCATTTCGTGTTTTGCAACACTGAAATAAAAGTTGCTTAGGTTCGAGTGTTACGAAATTTTGACTACAGATTCGAGATCAGCGCCGAATTACCCTAGGGTCGACAAATTGGTGACAAGTTTTCGATTGATTTTAATCGATTGATCTCCCTGATCGATTCGGTTGAGAACATCGATCTCTCGATTCGATTTTTGAAATCAGCAACCTCGATTTACCCTACATCCAACTGCTTAGCCAAATCGAAAACAAAAATTTTTTTCAAACCATAAGGGGGGACCAATGCGAACCTTCCCCTTCTCCAATCTAAAGATGTGCCAAAAATTCTATCTATTCAATCTTAATTGATTATCCTGGTGATGATCTTTCGGTGAGACGGATCTCTCCCGGCTTATGCAGGAATCCCTTCCATCCTCCTCCACCTCCAAAGGCATCTGGTTTTTAAGAAACTCCCCACGCCTTTCTACCCAAAAACAGACGCTTAGCTAAGTTGGCATAGCTAAAAGGTGCGTAGCTGCAAGGAGATGTTCACTAAATCAGTTGTCTCGAAATATTTTCATTTGTCTCGAAATATTTTCATTTGTCTCGGAATATTTCATTTGTCTCGAAATATTTCATTTGTCTCGAAATATTTTCATTTGTCTCGAAATATTTCATTTTTGTCTCGAAAATAAATTTGTCTCGAAATATTTTCATTTGTCTCGAAATATTTCATTTGTCTCGAAATATTTTATTTGTCTCGAAATATGTTCATTTGTCTCGAAATATATTTTTTACAAAATCTAGAAAGATTTGTGAAATGTCTCGAAAGATTTTCAAAATGTCTCGAAAGTTGAAAATCTTTCGAGACAAAATGTCTCGAAAGTTGAAAAATGTTTCGAGACAAATTACAACATTCCGGAAACCCTCTGCACTTGCTGTGGAGTTAAAAGCTGACATACCCATAAATCCACGATTTTGCGGTCTCAAATTTGCATAAAAAGTGCTATTAAAACAGTCTGCTATTTCCTTTTTGATTCCTATCCTTCCCCACGCGGTGCCGCTACTCCCCCCGCACATCGTCAGCCATTCAAAAAATTGCGTTAAGCACTCGCTTTTGTGGGCACAACTTTGCATAAGAGGTCCTAATAAAAGTATTTTGGTTTTTATCCTAGCCCCGACATTGCTACACACATCTTAACCGTGAAAATGCCGGTTGCTTATTAAAGTCGAAAAGTAAGACGTATGTGATCTACAGCGGAAAAATTACAAAGAAACTAGTAACAAAAATGCCCTAACGGTCATTGCTAAAGGGGAGTGTCATGTATGAAGCTCTTCAATATCAAGAATATAACAGAAATATTGTTAACTTAAGTTTTGAACTACTATATCGCAGTTCAGCTACTGTTAAGTACATATAGCGTTGTTCAAGAATAGTTTATCAGACAGAACATCTGGCGCACTGCGATGTCTACTCGTCGGGAAGTTAGACTCATTCGACCCAGACACAGAAGTCTGGGACTCCTACATCGAAAGAACTGCTGCCTACTTCGCAGCAAATGAGATTGTCGTGACGATGATCGTAAAAAGATGATCTTAATTAGCTGCATTGGATCCCAGACCTATCAGCTACTTCGGAATTTGCTGTCCCCAGCAAAACCTTCCGAATCGCCCTATCAGGACTATTATAGACGCTTTGACCAAACACTTTCAATCTCGCCCTTTGGTGATTTCAGAGACTTTCAAATTTCACCAGCGACAACAACATGCAGGCGAATCCATGTCCGCATATCTGGCGGATTTGCGTCGTCTCGCTGAACGGTGTGAGTTCGGACAGTTTCTAGACAGAGCCCTTCGTGACAGATTTGTGTGTGGCTTGGTCAATAAACTAATACAACAATGTCTTCTGGCGGAACAAGATTTAACTCTAGAGCGTGCTTTCGAACTAGCACAAGCTCTGTATTCCGCCGAAATGGGTCAAGTAGCCTCACTCAACCTAAAGAAGGATCGGTAGCTGTGATCAGAAAAAGTCAGCTTAAAGACAAGTCAAAGTCGATGAAATGTTACAGATGTAATGGACCAGGCCATAATTCAGACCATGCAACACCAGAAACTTGGATTGTCGTTTTGTGGAAGAAAAGGCCACATAGAGAAAGCTTGTAGGAAAAAGTTACAGAGTCAAAGCAAGAAGAATCCAAGAACGTAAAGTACACCTACTAGAATCAGAACACTCAGCAGAAAGTTTCGAAGCAGAGCTACTGTACGTCCATGCCATCTCTGACAGTTCCTGTGATCCATTTAAGCAGGAAGTACAAATTTCAGGCACAACTTTAAATATGTACGTAGATACGGGGGCAGACTGAGCTAGTCAGTGAAGCCACTTTGGAAGCATGTGCTCCGGAAACCGGATTTGGAGAAGGCCAGATGTAAACTTCGCACATATACAAATCAGTAAGTGAAAATCATTGGTCACCTCACGTCCGAAGTCACTGTCAATGACCAGAAAGCTACTGTGCCATTGCTTGTAGTGTGTGGTAACTGACCTTCACTACTGGGGAAAAACTGGCTTCGACACTTCAAATTAGACTGGAATTTCCTACAAAGAGCAGCTTCCTGCAACTTCACGAAAGAAAGCAGCCCTCTGCAACAACTCCTAGACAAGTACCAAGGCCTTTTCAAGAATGAATTAGGAAAAATCCAGCGAATCAAGGCAGACTTAAAGTTAAAGGATGACGATACACCGAAGTTTTTCAAGGCAAGACCCGTTCGTTTTGCTCTTAAAGCTAAGATTGATCACGAGATTTGGACAGACTGACACAACTTGGGGTAATTCAAAAGGTTGACACTTTCGGTTGGGCTTCCCCTATCGTTCCAGTGTTGAAGCCCTCTGGCGAGGTGCGAATCTGTGGGGACTTGAGACTAAACCACAACAGGAAAAGAAGTCGGCTCCCCCGCCATCAGTCAAGCGGTCCTTCGGCGTGGGTGAAAAACTACTCGACCAAGAAACTTACGTGGACGACCGGGACTATTTTCCGTCGCACTGGCCCCCTTTCCTACGAGCTCAACGATGGCGGTCAAATCTGGCGAAGACATGTCAATCAAATCCTGGGCCTAACTCGTCCTCCGGCATTCCGGGGAACAATCCGTCTTGGTTAGTTGTCCCACAACAACGTCAGAATGAAGCTGCTTATTTGCCTAGGGATGAACCGCCAGGTATCCCTGCACCACAAGTTCCACCACCAGCTCTCTTTCGTCGTTCAAGCAGGATCCGCCAGCGCCCTTTGGAATCCGTTCCCGGGCGCGACAGGAACGCATTCGTCTGCCCTTAAGATGCCGTCAGCTAGAAGGGGGAAAAGATGTCATGTGTGAAGCTCTTCAAATATCAAGAATATAACAGAAATATTGTTAAGTTTTGAATTACTATATTCAGCTACTGTTACCTACATATATAGCGTTGTTCAAGAATAGTTTGTCAGACAGAACAGGGAGAATATGGAAATGCTGCTAAAGCGGAAAAATGCCAATAGTTTCGTGCAGATTGATGTCTACTCAGCGCCTAAAATTATTGAAACCAGCTTTTTGGCGCAGAATAGGGAATCTAGCCAGCGCCTAAAATGATTAAAACCAGCTTTTTGGCGCAGAATAGAGAATCTAGCCAGCGCCTAAAATGATTGAAACCAGCTTTTTGATGCCGAATAGGAAATCTAGCCAGCGCCTAAAATGATTGAAACCAGTGTCTGGGGTAGAATAGGCGCCTCTCGCCATCCACCCTATTCGCGTGAACTCGAAGAATTCTCGTAGAATGAACTTAGCAAATAAGCACTTGACATTCGCGTGGATACCTGTGTCACATAGGCTGTGTGTAGGCGTGCGTGTAAGTGCATCAGCAGTTCCTCGTGAAGTTTGAAAAAACCAGTTTATTTTTAGGTAGAGGGATGATGCGTAATCACAAACAATGCCAGGTGGCGTACAATTATTTGCGTACAGCTGAATGTATGAACTCTCGCATTATGCTAACCTTGGTTTGCACATGTTGCTGAGTAGGTTGAACTAAATTTTTCATGGAACAACATTTATCATGTTAAATATACTTACACGTCTATGTATTGTATGTGCTATATACGCTATAGTGGTGCTGAATTTGAGTGGACTTGACGAAGCCAAATGCGTTTATGTACATACAGTACGTAGACGTATTTTACTATAGGGGCGCGGTAACTAATTTTTTTCATAGCGACTGTTTCATATTCATTTCATTCTGTCACAGCGGAGGCCACATTACATGACACCATCACGTGTTCAGTCCAGCAGACAGCTCCTTGTGCGGAATTACTTTATCATTTCGACTCACAAGTTACGTATCTCATAAGCCTTCTCAAACCAATGTATTATACTCACGCCATTGTGATTGTGTTATCTGAGCACTTCACGCGAATGGGGTGGATGGCAGAGGCGCCTATTCTACTGTGAAGTTCGAGTCTACGTCTGTTAATAAAATGTACTTCTCACTAAATAAAACGAGTTGACTAACTATAATTTGGGATAAGACTAGATCACTAGGTAACTGTGTGGTGTGTGATGCCGATAGAAAATGCCCTAAGTCTGTCTAAGAAAATGTTCAACAACAAATGATTTTACTATCACTTTCACAAACTGAGCTAGACAAAACTCCAAAACATAATTTCCAGAAAAGTTCACAAATCAAACAGAAATACAGACAAAAACTACACCCAAAGTTTCACTAAACTTTACCCACACTTCGCAATCCCAAATTCGGAGAACCTCTGATAAAACCCCCAACCGTCTCAAAACACAACCCAATCGCAACTAACTTGTTCAAGCGTGAACCTAATCAACAGTTTAGCTAAGGAACCGACGAATTCGGACAAAAGTCAGAAAAACGCTGAGCGTTTGTCAAGTTAAGTATTTCCAAATAATTCCATAATTTTAGCAGTGTGCGCTAACTTCACAAAATGTCTATCTTTAGTGCACGCTATCTTCACATAATACCCCTCTTTTCCCCCGGGCGGCCTCGGACGGGTTTTGCACGGTTAGAAAAGGGATAAAAAGGAGTTATCACAGGTATTCTACGTACTAGTAAGGTAAAACAGTTTTTAGAAATTCTACGTAAAAATAAAATATTGTTGATGCACATGCATCGGACCTCGGTCAAGCAACACATTCTCGACATGCTCACCGGACTACGATAAAACTACTCAAACTTAATTGAGACTACATTTTCAACTTTTTGACAACTACTTTTGACAACTACCATTACAATATAACATAACTACACGACAACATCCTAAGTATGAAACCGTCCGAAGCCACAGAAAAACGAAAACAACCCCAATGAAAAAAACCCACAAAAGAGGAAATATATACCTATATGATGGTAAATATGCATAGAAAGAATGACAAAAGACAAGATATATTGTGCAAAATTGCAGACAAGGTAATTATAGAGAGGTATATTAGTACAAAACCATAATAGCAATGCCAAGGTAAACGACATAAAATAAACTATTAGGCCCATCCCTTTAGCTGCGTATTTAGAAATAGAAGAGAAAAGCAAAATTTTAAGAAAAATAGGTGAAAATGACAGTCCGCTAATCAAAACATATGAGTAAAAACAGTTACAAGAAAGAAAAGTGAAAAAATCTACTGGCCCGGCACCAAATATGTACACTACAACGGCCAAGCCAGGGTTCCCGGCACCCATATGAAAAAGCAGAAAACAGTACAACAACCCCCAATTTTAGAAAAATTTTATCCTGGGCTCCTTAAGCAACTAACAATCACAGATATCAGACAGAACAGAACCCGAAGAAATACCACAACCACAATACAGGATGGGTGAGACAGTGTCAACAGGTGTGCAGGGAAAAGGACAGTGACGCGGTCTTCACCCAGCACCGCACAACTATCTAACACAACAGAACCCAACAGCCTATACACGCCGGACCTAGCTGCCGACAGGATGGAGAGGCCAAGAGTCCAACGCCGAGCCAAGCCGAAGCCGGACTGGGAACCAGCCAACAAAATCCAAGCCAGACCAGCCGGAACAACCCAAAGGACCCAGGCACCGAGCCACAGCAGGTCAGCGATGTAAACCAGTTCAAACGAGAGCGCACGCACCGTACGAGACGTACAAAATTATCCACAAAGAATCCACAACACCAGGGCCAATTCTGAGGAAAAAATCAGTGCTTTTCCTGACAATTTATTGAACATCCAACCCGGGCCCATTGATCTTGAGGGATTCCCTGAACCGTGGCTGCAGAAACAAACTGAGGCAACCAATCTTCAAAATATTCCAGAGTCGGTTCAAAACGCAGTATATCTTGCAAAATGGCCATATACGTACGATATAATTGGGCACTATGTTTACTAACAGAAATATCAGTGGCCTGCATAGTGGGAGGGTGGGGTGTGGTCGCCCACGCCCTTGCCCCCCAGCCGGGGGAGAACACTAGAAACGCCAAAGGCCCGCTGGTCTGGCTGTTGCTGGAATTGGCCCTGCTGTTGAGTCTGTTGTAGTCTGCTGCTGGCCTTGCTGCTGCGAAAAAAACCCATAACTTTGCGGAGTACCCGGACCAGGATCCGGGTACGAAGGAGCCAATAACTGTTCCTGTTGCTGAAATGCATACGTACCTTGTTCTTGAGCTGATGACTGGTCCTGTTGACAACCATATTGATACTGAGCTGCAGGATCCGGCTGTACGTACATATATTGCTGAGTTGACGCATCAAAGTAGTAGCAATTCCCATCAGAATCGTAATAAAATGGTCCAGCTGCCTGGGGAGGCGGCACCCCCGGTGGCGGAGCGCCGGGCTGATCCTGCTGTTGTCGCAAATATTGAGGGTCGGGCACCGCGTCATTCGGCTTCCTTGGATTATGCCCTGGATTTTGACTAGTTGGAGGCGGATTCTGACCTGGGGGCAGACTGGTGAGGTCGTGATCCATTCCCAGATGCCGAAAGCACTGTGTTTTGTCCAGAGCCATACGAATACTGAGAGTCCGGACTGTTGGGTGCCCCCTGAGTACTCGACGCTTGCGGAGACGTCGGGCCGGCCACAGGAGTGCGCGATGGCTGAGCCGCAGCAGAGGTTGAAGCCTGGGGCGAAGCCGAATTTGACAGGAAAGCGCGTCCATTTTCAACATGCTTCTCAATCAACAAATTTGTCATGCGGTCCACCAGACTTTGATAATAATCCGCAATTTTATGTAGCCGCCGTGGATGACCTCTCGGAAGATTTGCCACCTCTGGATCCAGGACAACAGCTGCCGCCGCCGCCCAAATTTCCTCGTCCGACGGTAAAATAGACGTAGTAGCCTGGGGGGAGGGGGACCTCCGCCTCTTCCACATGACATATTCACGATACAAACATGGTCCTTACCCGCATTCTGAGCGTTTCCCCCAAAGAATTTTGCCCAGGGGTGGGGACTGGCAAAGGGGAGGTTGGGAATTCTGAGCCTGGGGAGGGGGTGGGGAAGACTGATTTTTGGGGGTCGCCCCCACTCTGCACCGACTGGTTCCATCCAGTAACAGGCGGACCAAAAGTATTATTTAGTCATCTGAGAAATTGCTGGAGCCGGTTTTGGGGCCCCCCGACCCGACCCCACCCACCTGAGCGGCGGGCCGGTCTGTGCTGGCCGCCACTGACTTTGACTGACCGGGACTGGATTTCGCACATTTGACATACGCTGAGTTTGCTGCTGGCCCCGCCAATTTTGCAAAGGGATAGTAGTTGGAATATACGGGATCCCCCAAGACCTACGCGGGTCCCCCCACGAGTACCGGGAGGTACCCCATCACGCAAGGGAGGATCTGTGTAATTTTCCATTTCGAACCTATCCCCCCGCTCCAAGAGTGGCGCTTGTTCACAGCTACGTTGACGAAAAACTAAATTTTCAACTTCAGCTGGCGCATCAAAATTAGGCAAAAATTCAAAAATTCGCTGAATATCTTGTAAACGATCGTCTAAAAAATTTTGGAACTTAGGCACAAATTCTACCGGCATCTACCACATGACACGGTCGCCACATGTGAAGTTCGAGTCTACGTATGTTAGTAAAATGTACTAGTTCTTGAATAAAACGAGTTGACTATCTATAATTTAGGATAAGACTAGATCACTAGGTAACTGTGTGGTGTGTGATGCCGATAGAAAACTATTTTCTTGAATTAATAGATTATTTTTAATTCAAGCTGTATTATAAACTACATACTTAAATGCTGTTACGTTAATTTACTTCATTTTAGTTGATATTTTGTTTGATATATTTATCTATGCTTGATTTATTTATTTTCTAAAAAGAAATTAGGAAAACATTTAGCATGATTGAATGAAAAGGAACAAGACTTTAGTTTAGGATTACATGAAAAGCAGTCAAGATGGAAGGCGCTAGACTAAAAGTGTTGGACTGGTTAAAGGATAAAGGATAAGGAGACTGAACTGAAAATCCTTACACAAACTTGGCGAAATTGACGATCTGTTCTTTCTTCCGAAATCCAGCGAGCGTCGAGTTATGGTCATCCTTACACTTTTTCTCTGCATCCCAGTAAGATACCTGGCCTGATCCTTTCTTGTAACAAGCATCTGTAAGATCAGTCCATCCGTCAGGGCAAGGCCCAAAGTCTGGATTACTTCCTAATTTAAAAACACTTTATTCAAAACTTCAAAACAGTCATAATATCTAACTGAATGTGATAAAGTCAAAACAAATTTCAAATTTTGAGCATGCTGAAAATTGTGAAACTAATGATCGTAGAACGAAAGAATCATAACTTGTTCAAACAGTTCGTTCCAGGTCAAACGGCAAATATTTCACAAAAAACGTCTTTTTAATTCCAAGCTATTAACTTGAAAGATTTGCTTGAAACTTCTTACTTTTCCTCACTTCGTGGTGATGTGGAAGATTGTCATCTGCGCTGTTTCGCTTTTTCCTTTGCAGGACTGATTTCATCTTGTCAGGGTGGTTGCTGGTCTGCTTTACTCCTTTTCTCAACAGATTGCTCAATTCATTTTTAGATCCAGTTCGAAAGCCAGTTTCATTTTGGTCTTTCTTTCGCATCGAAAAATCCGCTTCTCCTAATTTGTCTTTGTCCTCGTGACTCTCATTAACGGATTCCAATGTTGTTATTAATAGTGTTTCATTTTCTGCCAGCGACATTTCTATTTTATTTTCAGTACTAAAGGGTAATGTAGGCAAGTGATTAGCAAACAGACTGGTGCTTGGATAAATCTTTTTCCTGGAAGTACTTTCCGGGATCATAGTACTTTTGACGTACACATGCGATAAATGTGTTAGATGGTCATCAGAAGCCAGCATTGTATTAACTGTTTGAACTGAATTAGCCTGAACGTTTGACACAGTTGTGCTGCCTGATTGAAATCCAAACGTGGTCGATGTTAGAGCATTCTTGTTTTCTGTTTCATTGCAGCTCGTAGTTTCTTGTAGCGTAATGTTGACGTTTGCAGAAGTCAGGATACTTTTATTCTCCATTGCAGTATGTGAAGTAATTGTTTTCTTTATTGTACTTGCTACAGGTAGGCTTTTAGTTGCATCGCCAACTGATGATGGTGTAGTAGGACTACTATCACTGAGTTTGGTAGATTCTGCAGATATATCCTGACCATCTTTAGGATCAGATGAAGACAATCTTATTGGAGGTAACCTGTTCTGTGGTGTGAGCAAGAGAGGCTGAATTGTCCTTGTAACATTTGCGAAAGAGTTATTTCGATGGCCCTGAGCCTTCGGAATACTAACTGCGGGATTTGCCAGCCTTAATTTGATATCAGAAAACTGCGGCCTTTGCTTTGATTTATGAGGCTTTCTTCCCTTTGATTTTCGTCCCTTTTTTGCATTCTTAGTTTTGCCTTGCTTTTTTCGGCCCATCTTTTTTCTGCCTTTGTTAGACTTCAGAAGTTCTAATCTTCTCTTTATGTCTTGTTCATCAAGCTCTGAGGGTTTTGTGATGTCACCATAAGCCAGATTCTGAAAATACAAAGAAAGCAGAATACTTTATAATAATGGCAAAATTCACAAGAATAAACATGCACTGTTTGTTTGATTAAAATTAGCAATATACACGCATTGATGAAACCCGGTACCATAAAGCGCAGTGTTTGTAGTATTAGCTAAACATTGATAAGGCTTAGTTTGTTTGGCAGTGTAGTTGTGATGATAACAAGATATGATATAGTATGGAGCCAAAGATTGGCCGACTAGCGCGTAATAATTGACTGATTGATTAAGAATTGACCGTAATAAGAAACCTTAATCCTTCTTACCAATGCTGCCAAAGATGGGAACATTGCGACTGCTTTTCTCCGTATCGGATTCAGACTACATAACGTTACAGTTGGCATTGGCATTCTGCGTGATCTGCTAATCTAAAGTTGAAAGCACTCTGTTTCTGTCAATCAGTTTTTTCGATCAAGGCGCACTTGGAATAGGTAGTGTGGTGAACTTTAAAAGCATTTTAAAAATATTAAAATAATAATAATAATAATAATAATAATAATAATAATAATAATAATAATAATAATAAAAAAATAAGGCGTTTTGTACTAATATTGATAGGTATTTTGATTGGAACAGAACTTGAAAAAGACAGTTGATGATCACTATCGTCATCATAGTGGTATGACAAGTTTGTTAGTAAAAGCGTTAAGCCCGGTTCATACCTTTGTCCGTTTGTCCGCTTACAAACTGGTTCATACCTTCCCATTTGTCCGTTTGTCCGTTTGTCCGTTTGAATTGTTGATTCATAGTTTTCCGTTTGTCCGTTTGTCCGTTTGTCTGTTTGTCCGTAAGGGCTGTCCGTTTAGACTTCAACACTGCTCTACTTTTCCGGTTGTCCGTTAGCAACAAGTATGAATCAAATCAGAAAAGCAAACCAGACAAACGGACAAGCGGACAAACGGAAACGGACAAACCGACAAACGGAAAGCTAGGTATGAACGGATCTGTGTGTACAGCAAAACGGATAAACATACAAACGGACAGACGGACAACCGAAAAATAGGTATGAACCGGGCTTTACACAGAACTTATACACAGTCACGGTTAGCCAGTGATGACGTCTGTAAGGTGCTTTCAAAATATGGAGATGTTAATTTGATGAATTGTTTCTATCTTCGTTTACAGACTGAATCGAAACCGCAATTCGTGGTCTAGAAAACTTGAAACTTTGCGTTTAATTTTCGTTGAAAGCAGTTTTTTGTCTTGTTTGGTGTTGTTGTTGTCTTTGTTTTGAATGCTGATTGTAATTACCAAACTGCGCAGACACGCACCATACCGCATAATACTTACTTACCACTATAGATGTGTCCGTTGGATTACCGAAATACGTTTCCAGATGACATGATATATAGTACAAGCAGAAATATGAAGACAGCCAAATGACCAGAACCCAAAATACCCTTCCAATGTTTGTCTGAGCGTTGATCACGGATTTGTATCCATGAAGAGTCTGTATAGGGTTGGACAACTGAGGAATCTGAGGGACACCTCTCATCTTCATGTATAAACTAAATACTCAATAGATTCCACTATTAGGTTTCTGTGCCAAACATTCTGATCGATTCTGACCACTAAATAACTATGTGACATGCTTTTTAGTATAGATAGCAGTAGTGGCAGTAGTTGATTAAGTAGTTATTTTCGCGTACTTGTATAAGGTAAAAAGCAAAATATTAAAACGGTTTCCCATTCTTGCGAGCTAAAGATATCTGGGAATTCTTGCTACAATTGTCCATGCACTCCACCCCGACAGCAACCCGAAATGTAAGTTATAATTTATAAACTAGCACTAGTGTACAAACAGTAATAAAAACAGTTCCTGAACTAAAACCAAATTCCAAGGCTTCGGTTTCTGAAGGGGTTTTAAGTCTACGTTTAAGCTGTATTTTACTAAGTTTGTAATATCCGATTGTTTTAAGACTTGTCGGAATATTTGCAGTGCTTGGAAGCTCCAAGCTACTCAGCAATGTAGAAAAAGTACACTCAAACAGTCAAGAATAATCCATGTAACTAAGGCCCATGTTCTGTCAATTGTTACACAGGTCTACGCTTACGAATTGTCTATGTTATTGAATTGGTATGGTTAAATAATTAATCAGCTTAAATGCCGAGAAACACAAGAGTGTTATTCCTAAGCAAAGGTAGCACCCGTTTCCCTCCGTCATATTTCACTGTAACTGTTGTATGTACTTATTGCGACAACAAGTTAACAAAACACAAATGACGCACAGATGGTTGAAAACTCAATTTTACCTGCATCTGTTTTAACCGACTCATGTCACAGCCCATCTTAGCATACCAAATATACCAAACATACATACTAAACTATTGCACACTGTAACCATGGTCAACAACCAGACATGCTTGCGCAAATAAACCTCTATTAAGCAATCATGCCTTACAACACCATCAACAACAGTTAAGAACTAAGCAAATAACAAGATCATCAGTTATCAGAATACGTAGGTAATATGTACGTAGGTATACGTAAGTGTCAGATATCAATACACCACGTTCTGCAATGGAACATCACATTTCAAATGTTTCAAACACCCAACCTTCTAAAACTATAATAAGTAACACGAAATATATTAAATGCCAAAGGCAAATGCAACAATATCACTGTTATTTAGTTAAATACAAATGGGATGGGATTACTTCTGGTTCAATTTTTCCACTTGCCTGTCAGTCCGAATAAAACGTATCAAAATCTCAAGAGACATTTACATTACATGTGTGAACAGTAGCCACTGGTCGTAGCGTAGGAAGGAAAGTAGAAGAACTATCCTTCAAAATGCAGAACCGGTAACATTTAAAAATTTTTAAACAACGCAACCAGTGGTGCCTTAGTAATACAATTTCATTTATAAAATTTAACTCTGGTTTAAGGAATTTTTGCCGCAAGCCAGCTTGATGATTTTTGTCAGTTACTAATTTCAGTACATACAGACAATGATGTGAAATTACTCTGAGCGGAAACCCTACGGACGTCGGCGCTCGCGCTCATCAGTATCAAAAATAGTAGCAAAAATCAAAAATCATATCAAAACTTCACATGAGAAAAATAAAAAACTTCAACAACTTAGTTCCGGCAAATGGAAACATTCCCTGGAAGGACCAAGATGCGACTAATGCTTGTCTCGTTAAGTCTCGCTGAAAAATGTTGTGTAACCCTAATATATATTCGGAAAATAGCCGTTTTTATCAATTTTACAAAGCAATAATCCATGGGCCCTCTCTGGTTCCAGTCGCCAGCAGCTGTTACTAAATTTAGTTAATTTTCTTTTCTTGTCTTGCTATATTGGATTTTCTAAATATGAAACGTAGGAATCCAGTTTAAACTTTCATAACTTATAAAACTATAGACAATGAAAGAAGGAAAAAACCTACGCCATGGCCCTCAACTAAGGTAACAGAATAATTTAACCACAGTTGCCACACCACCCAACCTACTGAATGGTTTTAAGATGGCCTTAAAGAAAGATTACAACTTACGCTTGCAAGTTGGAATAGGGGTGTCAAAGACCCTTCCGGTTTTGCATATTAAGTTCGCCTTGCCGACCATAACCAAATCAGGATCATTGTTGCACTTAACCGTAACTTTATCATTTACAAGCAGTGGTTTGTGACTTGGTGTCGCTACACCGTTATAAATAGCAGGTACATCGCATGTAGCTGAAAAAACAGAGTGTATGGCCAAACATATGATTTTGTAGGAGGAAACAAACATTCCAATCTTTTATGGTTTAACTAGTACTAAAGTAAGGTCTTGTGCTCGATGCTGACTCTTTGTAAGTTATAATAATAAGTTCACAATCTATTGATAATTCGAGTGCAAACGACCTGACCTAAGTTAGCCCTGTGTTAAAGTTAGCCCATTAGCTTTTGAATGGAAAATGACTCACAAACACAAAGCACTAAACACCTTAGTTTTCTTGTTCTACATTCATGCTTCAGCAGAAATAAAAATGTTCCATTTTTACTGAAATACTAGCCACCAGACAGAGAATTTAGGTATTATTTTGGAACAAGGAGGAATTTTACGGTTGAACCTCAATGAGAATAGAAGATAATAAACGAAAGAAAGATGTCGCTACAGAACCCCCAACAAAAAAGTTCGGGCTGAGGTGGGGATCGAACACACAACCTTCTGTTACACCTTCTAGTATAACGACGCTCTACCGATTGATGGTGATTTCATGTCCCAGTCGCGAGTAAACGCGCGGAGACGCACGTCGAGGCGTGTAGATACGCGTCGAAGCGCGCCGGCGCGCCGCGCTACACTACCAGGTTACATTTGGAGTCGTCGATGCGCGTCGACACTTCGAAATGTAGCATATTGCCTAGGAGCCATGTTACCTGTTACGTATGCGACTACTTGGCATTAACTATAATGCTACTATAAGCATAGGAACAAAGTATAAGCTTTTTAACACATTTATGGTTAGATCTTATATAACATTTCTTCCCGTTAAGCTTGAGGCCTGTTCTTCACTCTAACTTTAATCCGGTCTGAAAAATCCGCCATCCGTGCCTGGAATGAATGTCACTGGCCGTTGGCGTTGCCTTCGTGGATAGCGCGCCGGACGCGGCGCAGGTGGCTCCATTGGTCCTGCCCCGGCGATATTGTCTTGGACAGGGATAGGAGGTTCAACTTCATCCGAGGGGAAAACCAAAAGGTTCGGGGCTTCCACCTTAAACGGGGGTTGAGTTCTGGACTTAGGCGCTGCCATACGGGGCCGCAGCTGGTCTGCGTGGCGCTTCCATAATTGGGTATCCACTTTAACTTCGTAGGTGACAACACCGACTCGCTTATGTACCATTCCCTCCACCCACTGAGGATCCTGGCTGCGGTAAGATTTTACCCACACCATGTCTTCTGGTTCCAGGCATCTATTAGTCGAAGTAGAAAATCCCAGTGGAGGAGGTAAAGTATGGGGATGTAGAAGGTCCAGTTGATTGCGAAGTTTCCTGTTGAGAAAAAGCTGACTTGGAGGTTGACCTGTTGTAACATGAGGTGTCACTCTGTACTGTAGTAGAAAACTTGCCAAATGACCAGGCAACTCTTGCTTGGACGTCGGTGTCTTCTTTAACGATTTCTTTAAGGTTTTCACAAAATTTTCCGCCAGTCCATTGCTTTTTGGATGGTATGGCGCCGTTAACACATGAGTGATGCCTTTTGAAGCGAGAAAAGCTTTAAAATCCGCTGATGTGAAGCTGGGCCCATTGTCGCTGACCAAGGTTTCGGGAAATCCATTTCTTGAAAAGACAGAACCCAACTCTTTAACCGTGTCTTTGGTGGTAATTCGGCTCATCATTTGAACTTCGGGCCACCGTGAAAAAGCGTCGACCATGACAAACCACATACGGCCAAGAAAAGGTCCCGCAAAATCTATGTGCACCCTTTGCCACGGCTTGGCCGGAGGAATCATTGGATGGGAAACTCGTGGCGGCGAATCTTGATTGATCTGGCAAGGTCGACAAATCTTAACAACTGATTCAATGTCGACATCGATGTTCGGCCACCACACGTACGATCGAGCCAGACTTTTCATTCTTACCATTCCCGGGTGTGTAGCATGCAGTATCTTTAATACGGCAGCTTGCAGTGTTTTGGGAACTTCGACCTTGGATCCATACAGTAGAATTCCATTTTCTACGGACAAGTTATTTTTCTTTCCCCAGAAGCATTTCATTTCTGAATTGGATTCTTTGTCCCACGGTTCGGACAGCTTCTTACAAACCGCATTGAGTATCACATCCTTTGCTGTAGCTTCTTTAACCATCTCTGGTGTGATGCTAATTTTCCAATGACTGTTGTACCAGCAAGGAAATTTCTTGTGATACTTTGCTTTCTTTTTCGGAAACACTGAGCGGCAACCTCGATAAAAAGTCGGCATTTCCATGAGGCTTCGTGGATCGATATTGAATATCATAGCCATAGCCCATTAGAATGACTGCCCACCGTTGTAGTCTACTAGCAGCCATTTGAGGGAATGGGTGGAAAATGGGTGGAAGGAAAGGTTAAAGAACAGTTAGGAAAAGCTAGGTTACATTTGGAGGCGTCGATGCGCGTCGACACTTCCAAATGTAGCAGATTGCCAAGGAGCCATGCTACCACTGGAAGAGTAACATTTACGTCATGTTTTTCATGCCAGTTTACGCGCATCGGCGCGCGTTGATGCGCCCAAATTAATATTGACGTTTGTAGACGCACGTTGGCGCCGTAAGCCTCGAGGCACAGTCAATCAAGATTTACAGAAACTTTTGCGCTCACAAGTACAATAAGAGTTGATAGCTCTGTATCGTTCGGTACACAATTACGCTCATATTGCAATACAATACAGAATTTTCATGAGCTTACGACATATTTCGTATCTGGCTAACTGACAAACATAAGTCTGGCTTTCATCGCAATCGTAGTCGTTGTAATTAGTTCCATCATATATTTCTAAACAATTTTCGTGATAAAATGGGACTAGGCCGCCATTGTTGGGTTCACCACTTTTGTATTGGTAAACATATATCTTGCATCTAACATTTTCACTAGTGGTAAAGTCTCCTGAAACAAAAATTAAATAATCGATTAAATTGCACATGAAGTAGAAATTAAGGAAATCACTACATACCTAATTTCCCGTTTTTCTTCCAGTTAACTTCCCTTGGTACTTGTTGTCGATTCAGCTCTCTCCTGGTAATTGCTCTCAGTAAAATACACGTTTGTGAAGTATAACGGTGTAAGTAAGTACATCAAAGAATGAAGCTGTACTGCAAATGAAAATGCAAATATAAATTTAATGAAGCCGAATCAAAGCTGCCACCACCAATCACGCGTAAAAATGCACACAAAGCAAAGTCTTGGTTTCCTGCTTTGTGCTCAGATGCTCTTGTAACTGAGCCACAGGTGCTTCAGTAGAAGCAGACATAGGAAATATTGTTATGCCAAGAGTCTATAAATCTCGGGGTGGGGGTACCACTTACCGTTGTTAACCATATGTTTATATGCATGTGAACAAAAACGCATCTCATTGGCTAATCGTCTACCTTATGTCAAATTTACGTGTATAAGCGGACCCCCGCGCCAAGATCTCGGGGAGGGGGGGCAATACCAGTTTTACAGCTACCTACCAGTTTGTAATAGCGTTTAGGTCTTCGCTGATTGGTTGATTTTTAACTACCGTATGCCGTTAGAAATCAACCAATCAGCGAAGAGCTAAACGCTTTTACTAATTTGTACGCGTAATTGGGACTCCCTGAGATCTCGGGGGGGTCAGCTTTATTCACGTAAATTTGCAAAGACGCTAAGTCTTATTAAACATTATTCTTTAATAATGTATACCTTCATGGTTATAGTCAGTACCACGAACCCAAAGCCTTTGTATTCCGTTATTATGCCTAAAATACATAATAGCACTGATCGACTTATAAATCCGCATTAACGCAGTGACGCACCGCTGCAAAGACAATGTGACAGAATATTGAAGCTTGGGCAATTTACCGAGATTGTCAAGAAGGGGTGGCCGCCTGCGAGCTGGAGCTCCCACAGGACATCCTTTACGGTGAACGTAATGGACGTACTGATAGCCCTGTAGAACACCTCGGATAATTGCGACTGCAGCTATTCGGTGTCAGCTGACAAAGTTCTAAAATCGCTGACTAACCGGAGAACCGACTGGGGTGAGGTGGCTGTAAAAAAATCTCTACGAAAATCACTGATGAAAAATGCAAAGAAGAAGAGTTATATTTGTGCGATACACTTACATATATGTGAGGAATTCATCCACTTGCTCTTTATTGCTGAATCCAGCAAGCGTGGAATTTCTGTCTTGTTTACATTTTTTCTCAGCATCCCAGTAATTTGCGTTGCCATCACCCTTTTTATAGCAGGCATACTTTTTGTCCACCCATCCCTCAGGACACGGCCCGAAATCCGGGAAGCTCCCTAAAAAGGATACGTAGCATATAGGTATTTCTTTTTCAACGGGCGTGTAAGTAGACTCCTAAGTTTGTTAATGTGTGTTAATTTGCATATGTGACAACTTAATGCGTAAAAATTAAAATTGTAGAATTCATTCGTAGTTTGTTCTCTTCTACAGAGAAAACGCAAACAATTAAAATCTAGGTTAAATGTATCTAATTAAATGTTCAATTATGTTATTAAATTTGTTAAATTAAATTATAATAAAATTAAATTAATTAATTAATTAATTAAAGTAAATTAAATTTGTTAAATGCATGTCAAAAATTAAAAGTTAAATTAAAATCTAACATGACGGTTGAAAAATTTAATCGTCACTCCTTACTAACTTTTCACAATGAAATGTTGATCATTTGTCAAACTTCGAGAGCGTCGATTGCCACGCCTTCTCCCTCCAACAAGGCCACCCAGAAGATTTGGCAGCAATCCCCCACCTTTGTTACGCTGTCTTCCAACGGGTGGCTTGGTCATTTTCGTCTCCTTTTTGCCATTCTTATTCTTATTATTATTATTATTACTGACTGCCGATAAGTAACGCGATTTAGAAATCGTAATTGTTTTAAGTGACGAATCCAATTTGACTGAAAACGTAGTCAGCCTTGTTGTATTAGCCAAAAGCATTGTTTGCTTGGACTTATTGTCCGTGGTCATTGCAGCAATCACATGGCTGTACAGCCTTGTTGTAGTCCTAGAAGATGCTGAAACATTCTGTCCCCGTACCACACTTGTTTTCACAGTATCAACCGTAGTGGAAGAAAAAAGTTTCGTCCTGGAAATGCTGGGCTGAATCAGGGTAGCTGTAGTATTCCAAGTACTGGAAATAGCTGATGTGGCAGTAGAATTGCTGATGTTGGAGGTTGAACTGTTGTTCAAGTTTGAAGACTGTTTTTGGCTGACAGAGACATTTTTAATATCCAGGCTTGTTGTCAGTATTCCTATCGACACACTCAGTGCGCTGTTCCTTTTGGTTTGCTTGGTGCTTATATAATTGGATATAGATGACGCTGTTGATATAATCTGGCTGTTTTTAAGCTTTGTCGTCACCGGTACAGTATCGTTGACATTCGCAGTGGTTTTAGCGGTTATTTTTAGAATGCTGGTCTGGTTAATAAAATCAGGAGTTTCATTGTCGGAGGTATGATTGAGAGGAATTAAAGCAGTCGAATTCAAAACACCTTTATGCAACGCAGTTACTGAGCCAGGTGATAAACTAGTTGTTAGGGAAGTAGTAACTTTCTGGTTTGTTGAATTACTAGTGAGTGCACTGGAACTTGTACCATTAGTGGAAAGGAATGTTGAGTTTTCGGTTTGACGACTAGATTCAGGACTGTATTTAGTTGACAAAGTTGAACTTTCTTTGAGCGACATGTTCCGACCGGTAGTTGTTTGAACTGCTGAGGTTGTGGTTTTGAGGGAAGTGGACTTTGGCTTTGGGTGAGGCTTTGGTGCCGGTCTCGGTCTGGGCTTTGGCCGTCTTATTTGCGTTTTCTCGCTAAGCTTGGACATTTTCTCCTTTTTGTTTCCCCTTGAGGAAAGCAGCTCCAATCTCCGCTTGATTTCTGCTTCGTCAATGTCTGATGGCTTGGTCATGTCACCATACGCAAGATCCTGCAAAGATAATATTCAAAGTGGCCTAAATATCACTTTAAATAACTTGCATAATTATCATTTAAAGATATTTGCTTGTAGCATAACCAAAAGCTTGCAACAACAGAAACAAATCAAAATTGTCCGGTTTTGAAAGTTGACGCATGTCATATAACCCTGGATTGATAAGTAAATACAAGTAAAAAATAAGTAAATCGGAGAAATAAACTTACTAAAGCAGATAAGGACGGAAACATTGCAATGGCTTTTCTTCTAATTGGATTTAAACTGCATACAGTCACCATTGGCATTGGCATCCTGCGAGACCTGCTAATCTTAAACAATAAACACTTTCAATCAATGCCTGTTTATTTACTTGAATAAGTTAAAGGCTTTCATACATCCATATATTTTTCTGTATTACAGAAGCCTACAAAATTTATTAACCCTTTAGATCGTGTGGGATATTACTCACTGATGAACTGATTCTTAGCTGCGCAATAGCGCAGCAGTGAAATAAAGTTGTTTTTATAGAGTCGCAGCAGCGAAATCTTCATATTTGAAGCACAACAGTGCGTTTAGTTTTATGAAATTACTCATTAACGAATGATTCTGAACTTACTTTACTTGGAACATTGGAACTGATTTCTTTTTGCACCAGCTTATGGCGCTAGCTTTGCAAGATTTGCAAGAAGTGCAAACTTGATTTTTGGCAGTTTTGTCCGTCATTGGTCGAGTGCGGTTGGGGAACTTGTGGGTAGGTTTTACGGGTATGATTGGTATTCCCCATTTGGGCTGTTTGTAAGTTTATTCTGATTGTTCATGTCTCTCGTACAGTGTTGTGTTGTGAATTGCTTTGTCAAGTTATTGTATTAGTTTTGAGCTGTTGAGGTTAATATTTGTAGTTCGAAAAGCAAAGTATAGTACAGTGATTTCTCTATTTCAAGAGGGTAAATTAGAACGATCGTATAGGCTGCTAACTTTAGGTTCCACTCTCATCGGAAATTTTCTAGACTCGCTCTCACTTTATTACGCCTGGATGTCACACATCTAACACACATCTGCAATTTTTTACTATAGTACGACCAAAAAATGTGTGTACAAACTTCGACCGTTTATAGCAGATTAACCTTTGGAGTAAACCCCAACAATGTATATATTTTTAGAATCCTCAGGAACTCGAGATTTCGAAAATCCGAAACATTCCGAAATTCCGGGTTTCATTCACGGAAAATCTAAAATTTTTAGTTTTTCGCCAAATTTTTATCGCAATCAAAATTTTGTTTTCACGATCCAATAGTGCTGGTCCCGCTGCATATTTTTGCTCTTACAAGTTTTTCAGGAAAATGCACCCAGTTTCCGGAATTCCGGGTTTTCAAAATTTCCGGATTTTAAAAATTTTCTCCAGTACCCACAAGATGGGTATCATTCGAAAGCTCTTTTCGAGCTGAACAACATTTGTAATAGAACTCTTTAAAATGCACACATTTCCCAGAATTCGAGTAAACAGGATTTTCCCGGATTTTCCGGATTTTAAAAAGTTTCTCCAATACCCCATAATATGGGTATCATTCGAAAGCTCTTGATGAGCTGAACAAATCTTGTGATAGAACCAATATCTGAAAATGCACCAAATTCCCGAAATTCACGAATTCCGAATTTCACTCTAGCTTAGAAAGTTTTAGCAAATTCCGAGAACTGGGCTCATTTCTGCGAGTTGCTTCTATTACAAGATTTGTTCAGCTCATCAAGAGCTTTCGAATGATACCCATATTGTGGGGTATTGGAGAAAATTTTTAAAATCCGGAAAATCCCGGAAAATTCTGTTTTCTGGAATTCCGGGAAATGTGTGCATTTTCAAGTGTTCATTCTCTAACAAAAGTTGTTCAGCTCGATAAGAGCTTTCGAATGATACCCATCTTGTGGGTATTGGAGAAAATTTTTAAAATCCGGAAATTTTGAAAACCCGGAATTCCGGAAACTGGGTGCATTTTCGTGAATAACTTGTAAGAGCAAAAATATGCAGCGGGGCCAGCTCTATTCGATCGTGAAAACAAAATTTTGATTGCGATAAAAATTTGGCGAAAAACCAAAAATTTTAGATTTTCCGTGAAATTCCGGAATTTTCCGGATTTTCGAAATCTCGAGTTCCTGAGGATTCTAAAAACATATACATTGTTGGGGTTTACTCCAAAGGTTAATCTGCTACAAACGGTCGATGTTTGTACACACATTTTTTGGTCGTACTATAGTCCGATACAATAGTCTATTCTATACCTACGATACAGGATACACAGCATTCTAAAATCGATAAAATTTTTTTCTAACCAATCTGATGTATCATTCTTTCAAAAATGTAACGTTCTCTATTGCTAATGCTGGTAACTGCAAACTTGCATTAGCGGTTCCTGTCTCTGATAATCAGCACCTGAAAATACTACCAGAACGCCTCTTTTGTTGGAAGTATTTATGAAACGATTCTTTAGGATGAAATACGTAAACACTACTACTACAAGTATATAACTTACAACTACGGTCGTATCAACCGGATAGCTGTAGAACGTTTCTAAATGGCAGCATATGTAGTACATGCAACCGTATGACGCTGACCATATCATTAGGAACCAGAATACTCTGCCAATATTAGTTTGAGCATTGATTACGGATCTATAGCCATGAAGCGTTTGAACAGGGTTAGGAAGTTTGGGGATTTTGGGCCTCCTTAAAAGCTTTGATTTTTTGGCTTCACCATTAACGTTGCTGTCGCCAACCCGATTTGGCATCATAAAAGGGAAGCAATCACGCTAAAAAGAAGCCAATTATTTTAAGTTATTTATTGTTCGATGATAATCCCTTACAGTTTCAAGGTAAACCCTACAATATCTGTAATTAATTCTAAGAAAAGGGGTCTGTATGCGCTTGAAGTGTATAATTAAATAACTAACAGATCCAACGTAAGTAGGAACGTGTCAGCTTGCTATGCAAGATGTAAACCCAAGAATTACAAGTTTCCGGTTTCAGTTTCCGGAATTCCGGGTTTTCAAAATTTCCGGATTTTAAAAATTTTCTCCAGTACCCACAAGATGGGTATCATTCGAAAGCTCTTTTCGAGCTGAACAACGGTTAATAGGTAATACAACAGGTAATACGATTGATTACTCTTTTAGTCTATGAAACATAGTTTGATTGTGATCAGAAATAGGCATGGCGGGTGAAAAAGGTCCTTCCGTGTCTATTCCTGCATCGGAATCAAATGGTCTTTGCAGTTTGCATTTGCAAACTTAAATATTGCAAATTAAATATTGCAAACAAAATATTTGCATCCAATGTTTTTCATAAATTCATCATAGACAACCCAAAACAAAATAAAGTAGCGTAGGGTACTTTCATAAACACTGGAGTAACTCAAAATAATGCAATAGCGGACTTTTCCTCCTTCCTATCTAATGCTTGGCCTTCCCTCCGACCTTATTCTGCAGCCCTCGTTTTGACCACTGCCTTCCAAGCAGACTTATTAGGGTTTCAGCCATCTAGGCACTATTGGCAGGTGGGTGACAGGGCAGGCATGTGTCGGTAAACGACATATGTTACCCTGGATGTGCCCGAAATAACCGTACGCCAGCTTGGTTTGGGGGTCTTGTTTTCCGTCCTTGACCTTCGTCTCTCCGTCTCTTGTCCGCTTGCGGTCTACGGAGAGGCGGGCATAGAGAGGCCTCAGAAGAGTGCCTAAAATGCTAAGCCACCATCAAACAAGCAAAAGTTGTATGCAAAATGATCATGCCAGTTTTGGAGTTTAACTATATACGTTTTAGTTGGCACCGGCTACGCAGTCTAGTCGTATTTTGTGCATAAGGGATTTTTTGGTTCGCTGAACACGAATCTGAAAACCATTTTTATGCAGCTGTTCGTTATATAGATACAGGCTTAAAGGTGAACTTAAAACTTTAGCTTATATCAAGCTAAAGTAAAGCTGGATTAAAAACTGTTTTCAAATTCGTGTCCAGCGACCCGGAAAACCAATGTATGGAACTTTTTTTGCAAAATTGGAGATAAAATGGTTCACCTTTGTCCCTCATTGGAAAAATTAAAAATTTATAATGTTAAAAAATTTTAATTTTGCTGCAGATCGATAATGTAGTCAAATGCATTCATACCAAATTTTAACTTAATCGGTTAAGTATATATTGGAAAGTTACACATGGGTGCGCTGCGCTTCTGCCTTTGTATCGTTTCGGTATCCTTGGTATCACCAAAGATTGGATTGATGATACCGCAACTTCGGCCTTCAAGATTTCACAGAAGTTGTGCATGGATTGGAGTTGGGGCGCCCTAGTGTCTTAAACATTCTCTTTCATAACCAGAGCTTCTGAGAACCTTCTAGCTCTCCGCAGCAAAGGCAGGTCTGGATGATCAATTGTCGTTGAGCTCTGAGCTGAGCAATTGAGCTTCAATATTCAAGTTGGCACGACACTTTTTTGCTAAAAACGAAAAGTGAGGTAGGCATTCGCGTAAAAAACAGTGTAGGCATTCGCATCTCAATATGCCTGTTCCACGTATTATTATACTACGTATACTGAACGAGTTCCCAGTGTCTGGTAGTTTCATCAAAAGTTCCAAACAAATTTGGCAGCTGCAAGCCTTCTCCACCAGTTAATTCCTCGAGTCTGTCTCACAGACCCTGTATACCTGCACGAAACTATGGGAAGAAGCAGATTGCCAGTCATTTGTTCATTTTTCAGGAATCCAGGGCACTTTTCCTGAACCGAATCAAGAACACTCATTTTCCCTTGGAATGAAGTGATTATATAACTGGACGATTGTCCACCGTTTTCAAAGGAAGTTCAGCTGGATGGTCGAAGTACCCTTGCATACCTAAGTAATGCAAAACGGGCTGTAACCTATCATTCGTTTCCAACTTCACAACGCCACTAGCCCCCTGAGGTGAGGCCTCCACACATGCATCAATAGTGCGGAATTAATCCTGCTTCATGAAACTTACACAAAGAATGCCAATAGCCACTAATCAATTTTTATCAGAAATCCCTTTCTTTTAGTGAATATTTAATATAGTGCCATGTATGTTCCAATGAGGGCCGTGAATATATGTGATGCCAAAGCGCAGAGATGCCTGTAGATGAACTATGGATTTAGCGCATGCAAAGTGGTTTCCATCCAGGGACATGGAAGCAGGCTACAATTACATTTCCACAGATCGAAGAAGGATTAATATCCCTTTTAGAGTCTACCTGTTTTTACGACTTATCTATGTAAAAAGCAGCTAAATAAATAGGCGTCCTTGTTCGCGTGACTACTACTACTACAACTTTCGTTGTACTGCCCTTTCAAACACAGATTTCCGCTTGTAGCGTAGATCCAGCGAAGTCAAGCACGAATAAGAAAGACCAGCCGCAATGATTATGTCACACTAGTTGCAAGTATGTACGCATTAGTAGCAACCTCAACAACTAGCATTGCTCTAGTATTCGAATCTTGCTTTGTGGAATTAGCTCCACTTACAAAAATGCCAATTTGGCATCTTATCTCGAGTTTGCTCTTCAATTTGTTCCTTAAAACAAAATCACCTTGCCATAAGACAAAAAATCCTGCCTAAGACACATTAAACATGGTAGACCAGTAAAGCTCCAAGAGTTTTTCTGCCATGTTAGTTTCTCTGAATTCATAAAAGATTGATTGAGTTAACTGATGTCAGCGAAAAGGGGTGTATGTGGAAGAAGCAAAGTGTACTGTGATTATAGGACTGAAACCTATTCAAATGTTTCACGCTTATAAACATATTTTCCTGTTCGCTGTAGAACTGACTTTACCAGCTACAATCATAGATAGAATAAAACAAAACGCCTTCTTAGCTGGCCATTACATCATGTTGGACGACGCCATAGTATTAATGTTCTTGGATGCAATAGATACATGCTTAAACACATTCTTGTCTCTGTCGAAAGGAAATACGAATGATGGAAAGAAGGAGATGTCATGCCAACAACATTAGATAAAAGAATGCTGACAACATTTATTACGTGCATTGAACTTCAAGTCGGAGCAAGCTTTGTTAGTTTTCAGCCATCCTAGTTGTGCTTGACATGCGGGGTCAGTGGTGGTTGGTCAAACAACCATTGCTGACCTGGGTGCAACTGAAATAACCGTACGTCTAACTAGCTTGGGGGTCACATTTCTGTCCTTGACCTTCGCATCTCCGCCTCTTGTCCGTATTTTTAACGGTCCGCAGAGAGCAGCAACATAATGGTCACAGTGTGTGCCGCTTTTGCTAGGCCATATATACTCAAAAAAGAACTTTAAGTCATGACATTGTTTTAGACATTCGACTCCTCAAAATGGTGAAAGTGAAATGTCTAACTTACTCAAACGATGTTAGTTGACTTCTTTCCATTCCAATGTGGGAGGTTGCAGAGATTTAACCCTCTCCTCATCCTGTTCAATTTCTCATAAAAGTTGAATATTCGTTTGTTTGAATACCCTATGTTTGCAAGCTCGTCACACGACGAGTAGTAGTAGAGTGGTATCTGTGTGAAAATTTCACTGGAGACGGGGACGGGAAGGGAGACTGACAGTCGTGTCGTGGGAGACTAATTGCTTTCGCAGTTACTTGAACATCTGAGGAGTTTGACAATGTGGACAATTGCATATTGCTGCCTTCCTATAAGCCCACCGCGGCAGTTCCTCCACCCACCAATTAACAATGTTATGTAGTTACACTTAGGTACACTTATAAAGCAAATGCCAAGCTTTCCACACTTGAACTTTATAGAAGCTGTTCATGAGACTGAGGAAAACTTACTCGCTCATTTTATGTTTCCCTGATAGTCCTGTTTCCAACAAACTAGTGTAAATTTTCAGTCAATTTCCTGGGTCGATTCCACAAAATGTTTGCTAGTACTTTGTTTGCGCAGCTAGATATATGTCGATTCACGTTAGTTGACGAGAAGAGTACCTCACGTTTACCGAATAATGGTAATAATATTGATAATAATAATAATAGAGTACTACAAACACTCTATTTAACCCTGTTCTTCCCAAGGATTATCGGGGAAAGCGGCTGAAAAAGAACGGTTTTTCGTTTTCGGCCACCATTTTTACTGAGAGCTGAGAGCACCTACAGAGATTGGACTGCCACCAATCGATAGAAAATTAATAGCGCTACATGTCGACTTTAAGCATTGAAGACACCACGATGTATCCTAGAAGCCGTCAAAGTCGGAAAACTAAAAATGTTTGCTAAACTTTCATTGTAGAAAACCAATTAACTTATTTCTAGGTGCAAGACTTGATTCTGAGAAGGGATCAATTATGCGCTTATTTACACTGCATAATCTTCCCTATCATGCCGTAGAAAGGCTTTGCCGCCGACGAATTACAGCCTATGCTGCAATCGCTTAAAATAAATACAGAAACATGACACACAATTTGCCAAATTATCCATTCCGCCAAAGGACAGCCGAGACTTCATTTCTTTAGCAATTATTCAGCTTATTACTCCAAATTGTAGTGAGAGTATAGAAAAAAGTGAGCACGTCACGTGATCAGAGCTGAGAGCTCCACTGTGCAACCAGAGTTGGCTCCTGGTCCAAAATGGCAGACCCGGCCCGGTCCCGGACCCGTCCAGATCCGGATCCGGGTACCCGGATCTAAAAACGAATCAGTTTGCATTTCAAACCTTCACTGCGTTCTTACATTTCACTGCAACTTATGTACTGTAATACTCCAGCCGTAAACGAAACCTGTGATAAGCTTTAGGCAAATTTATTTTACGCTTTACAACAATTTTTATGATTTGAGTGCTAAGGCTAACAAAATTCGGATCTCATTTGGATATATTGGTATGTAGCAGTTTTTATCATAGTCCAGAGACAGTGGTAGGCTGTCCTTCGGATAAGTTATGTACGATTGCTCTGGAGGAAAGAAGGTGTACGAATTTTTGGTTGCTTGTATTTGAAAACAATGTCCTTGAGCTTTTTTGCCTTATTAAGTTTTGCGTGCACTGCAAAATTTTATATTAACTTATCAATTCTAGTATTCATATTTCTACTTCCAATTATTGTTACGTATTTTGTTTCTAGGACAGCAAAGCAACATAGATATTAGAAATACAACCATTTATAATGCTTTAACATCCCTAAATGTACCGAAATCCAGTTTATTTCAGTATTTTGGACCCGGACCCGGATTCGGACCCGCGAGTACCCGGACCCGCGGGTCTTAAAGTTAGACCCGGACCCGGTCCGGCCCGCGGGTACCCGGACCCGGCGCCAACTCTGTGTGCAACCAGTGTCTGCTCTTTGGAACATATAACAAAAATCACCACTTATGCCAAATGGCCGTCGCGAGCATAATAGGGTTAAGAGTTTTACATGTCCAGAAATTGTAGCTGCAAATACTGGAACCACGGTCGTTCAGGTAAATTTTCACCATGACTGAACTTCATCATGCCGATTCAAAAATGTATAACTTTATGGCTACTATTAGTGGTGAGTGAGTGACCTTGGACGGGAGACTCGGATCAGATCGGATCCGAAGCGAAAATTCATTACAGATCTGATCGGTCTATTGGCCGGCGATCCTATGCGGGCACTATTTTAATTTTTTGGTGTAGTTTTTCTGTTTACTGTTTCACTTTGCTTTTTTCATTTTTTCTGTTCAAATTAGTTCTACTCATTGCAGTTAAGTACAGAGCACAATTCCAATTCAACTTTCATTTACTGTAAGCCAATGGAACAGCAAAACCTGAACAGCCACCAAAAGTGTACATATATTGAATATTTTCAACCAAATCTCACTGGAACACGGCCTCGTTTAACATAATCATCCAAATAGATGGCTAAACCAATAAAAATACAAAACATATAGCTAAATTTTAATGTAAAGTGGTGGTGTAACAACGCAACTACAAGGTAGAACATTTAAACATTTGCTAACTGCGTAAAGGTAGTAACTAACAAAAAGCTTAAACCTCCGCTACCGCTAATTGCATATAGTACACATAATTTCACTAAAGTTCATTCATTTACTTTCTTGTATAATAAAGACATTTAATAAATAATAATAATAATAATAATTTAATAAATAATAATAATAATAATAAATAATAATAATAAATAAATACTAAATAATGTTGATTTTAGCAACACAAGTCAATTCAAAAGAGGTCAGCCACGTTCGAATGATAAGCTACTCTGCTGCACTGAGTTTCAGATTTTTATGGGTTCCAACTTTCAAGGGAACTTTCTCATTTCGCTTCGTTAACAGTTTAACTTTATCTGGATTTATCTGAGTTGTAACTTTTAAACTGAGCTGAACAATGTAAAAATTTAATATATTAAATTAAATATAAATTAGCTTATAGATTCTTCCAAACTGGAAACACAAATATTGGCTGCTTACGATCATAACGTTTCCCAAATCTATTAGGAAGTCGAGCACGTTTTCCAAAGTCGAATTCATCAATACCTGAAACACAAATCCAAGCAGACAAAACTATATATAGCTCCTACATTAAAAATAAAGGAACATAGATCAACAAAACCTAATATTTCTTAGATCTGGCTAGACTACACTCTCAACACTTCCCTTAGTCAACCAAAACTCAAACCCAGAGACATTTCTTCATAACAGATTTTCGGTAAGGAACCTCATTCATTTAGGGACCGTAGCTTAGCTTGAACCTACGGTATGTCTACGGTATCCGTAGATACGCTTTGTAGCGTAGTCAATGAAAAGCAATTTGCAAGAGCTAGTTTTGGAGGATCTGCTGCTAGTAATGTTTTGATGCGGCTCTTTTAGTTTCGATTTGATTTGATTAATTTTCTGATCGTCCAAAAATCAAGTGATTTGATTTGATTGATTTTCATGTTCCCAAAATTCAATCGATTTGATTTGATTTGATTTTTACTTTTTTGCCGTAGCAATTGATTCTTTTCCTGGTTTCAATTGATTTGATTTGATTTGATTTTTTATTTATCGTAACCCTTGAGCTATCAAAATCAAATCTCACATTTTAGAATCGTATTTCGCAATTTTTATTTATTCACCACATAAATATACTGCGAGCAAGCACCCGTAGTGGATGGATACTTTGTTGGGGATGATCAGATAGATCGATTCGGTGCTGGGATAGATTCGGATTTTTGAAATTGGTTCTGGCTATGACTCTAGCTTCCGGTTCTTTTGAGTTTTGATATAAATAATGTTTTTTCGGCTTTTGACATAGACATAACCGAAAACTACGGATGTTTATATGTGCGGGGTCTTCCTCTATTTTGCTGTTGTTCTTCTGAACTCGAAGTTGGTAAAAAATGAGCTAACAAGCAAGATTTTGTGCATAAGTTAAGTTTCCGCTGGAAGAGCATTTTTGAACTTGCTGCGCACGCGCAGCTACATGTTGAGTTTTTACTTGCTTAGATCCTACAGAAAACATACGTGCAAAGTTATCGTCAAAATTTTCAAGTTTGGATGGTTATTTCTCTCGAACAATAAACAAAACGCTAAACCATGAAAAATAGCCCTCGGCAGTTGTCCCAAAAATGCGTGCGCAAAGTCGTTTTCTAATTGCTTGCTTGAGTTGAGAGAAATCCGTGTTCGAAACAATCTGGTTGCTACTTGCTATTTTCAAGTTCTTCCCTTTTCGTTGCTGTGCTTAGGTTGAGATGCGCACAGAGATCTCCGTTTGGCACAGGCATAACATGTCCGAAACATGGACGATACTTGACCGACGGACCAGCGTGTTTAAACTGTCCAAATCTTGCAATATTTCTTAAACTGGTCAGTTTTGGACCTCGAAAATCAATTTTCGCTTTTATCTCTTAAATCGTAAGGAATCCAAGAATAAGTTGTAGGTCTTGATGAGAGGATTCGAATGACTGTCAGCTTGTGTGTGATCACGATGCAAGTTATGGCGGATTAAAGCTAATTTCTCCAGAACTCAGATTTTCATGCGGCGACTTTTCTAAGATGTTTTCTAGGCTACATGATGTAATTGTAGCAAATTTGAATAAATTTCAATTCGAATTTGAACACGCTTTTATAGCCCAAAAATACGCTAATCCTAACCCTAAAACAAGTTTGTCACAGCGAAGACTTTTCAATAATAAAATTAATTAATCCAGTTTGCGTAAATTTAATAATGATAAAAATAACAAACAAAAATACAGCCCCTTATGGCTTTTAGTCTTTATTTTAGATTGATAATATTGGGAATAATATGAAATTATGGAATAAATCATTACTTCGGGAAAAATTTAATAACAGTTTACAAATATACAACAAAAAATTGATACAATTCAACGGACTCAACACTTTCACAATTTTCCTGGAAGTGACATGGGATTCTGTGAAATACCTCAATCAATCATTCAGGAGATCTGTTAAATAAACAAGTTTTAACTTAAGTTTCACGATTTTCTCGAAAGTATTAAGGATTTTTTAAAATCCCTGAAATTTTCTGAGTTTTCACGAATTATCAGTCTTACAATATACACAAATTGGGGATTTATCGCAATTTTGTCTCTAGAAAAGTATACTTTTATGGCTAACTTTATTGATTGATCGGGGTTGATAAGTTACAAAAATACCTGCATACAGCAAAAGCTACAGTCACTTATTTTCACTTGATGGACTATAGCATTATATTCTACTATTAATGAATTCATTGGAATTCCAAATAGTATCATTGAAAAGCTAGAGATTTTCAAAACTTGAAAGCTTGAAACTTAATTTTTGGTTACATTTTACGACTAATCTGATATAAATTATACCACAATAGGTAAAAATCAGAACGCATCAAAAATCATCAAATCAAATCAAAACCTTGTCTTGAAAAAACTACTGATTTGATTTGATGGATTTTCTTTACCATAAATTTTTATTAGATTTGATTTGATTGATTTTTTCTGTCTAAATGTTTAAGTGATTTGATTTGATTTAGTGCATCAAAAATCAAAACCTGCATCAAAACTGTTTCGATTCCGATGTCAATTGATCATCAAAACATTCCTAATCTGCTCCTATGCTTAGCTGAAAGCAGGCGGCTTTTTGCGAATTTATAGAACGCTTTTAACTTTGATTCAAACTCACTCTCACATCATTGGTTTTCCTTCGACCTCTTTCCACTGATCACTTGTTATGTTCTCTCCCTCCTGAATCACCTATAACTTGGCCCTCTCATCACGACCTAAATGCTCTTCAAATGATTTCAGTGGTATTCGTGGTCCCAAAATACAATGATCGGCGTTGGATTTCCCAGACAACAAAGCACTTCCGAGCTCATTCGACAACTAGCCATAATGACACGCTAAGTTTATGATTTATTTTATGACTTACAGTGTCTAGATGCTACAAATATTTCAGCGCTCAAGAGTACATACCTACCTACTAATTTATTCCCAAATAGTAGTAGTGCGCATGAAAATATTCAGAGTTAAGTTGCCATCTGGAGGTTAAGTTCATGAGACTAGTTTCAGCTTTGGACAGTCTTTCGAATAATATCAGCGTATGTGTGTATAATATGAATTGGTTCGTTACTTGTAAAGCCATTGCGGATAGTCGATGTTCCGAGCCTTCCCACTTTCACCCTATACTGTGTTTTCCCAGATTTCACTAACATTTATAGGCACAAGCAGAGTAGTACCTGATCAACTGGTATCAGCCCGCCTCCATGAGCTCACAGCGTCGTGACGTTTGCCCAGCAGGATACATTGAAGGAATTACCTTACCCTTCTTAATCCCATAGATTCCATCCAATAAAAATGAACGTCATTAATGTTTCTGTACTATTATTGTACTGTTGTTTCGCTTCGCTTCCTATGGTCCACCGGACCAGCATGCTTGCTTTTTACTGTATGCTTCTGGTACCAGCCGGCGCCGGAAAATAGCAAACCCCCCCCTTCCCTCCCATGCCAGCTAACTGTCCGAAAGTTAAGGGGCGGCCGCCTTCGGGTGGAGCTGCCGAGGTGCGTTCATCACATAGTCGGTGATGGACAAATCTCGCCTTGGTAAACGCCTCGGGTAATTGTAAAGACAATTATTCGGTGTCAGCCCATCCCCCTTCCCCAATAGTCAAACTTCTAAATTATAAGGGCTGGCACTACTCCTAACTGGTGCACATCCAACTGGAGTGGGGCGTATGGATAAAAAAAGAGCTAGTTTTTGCGTTCTAGCTTACAGTATTTCAAGCCCGGTTCACACTAGGCAATCTGCAGGCAATTTAATTGCCAGCAATTTAGGAGCAATGGCAATATTCCCAGCAATGCACCCGTTCACACTGCATCTGCCGGCAATTTAGCGGGAAATTCAAAATTTTAGTCCAGCGGCAATCTGTAGGCCGCTACATTTACGTGTTTAATTGCCATAGGGCTTGCTCAATCTCCTAGCTGAGATTGCCGATTGCCAGCAATATTGCTGGCAATTTTTACACTGTTCACACTAGCAGTAAATAGGCAATCTGCCGGCAATCATATTGTTGGCAATCATATTGCCGGCAATTATTGCCTAGTGTGAACCGGGCTTTAAGGCCTTTTCGCGCAGCGGGTTAAACGAGTTAAAAGAGTTAAAATCAACTCAATCCTTTTCGCGAGGGTTAAAATATTATTAGGGTTAATTAGGGTTAAAATACGTTAAACGGATCTTTTAACTCGCCTGCAGGGTTAAACGAATTAAAATTTTTTAACTCTACTCCTTTAACTCTAGCGCGAAAAGGCCATCAGGGTAGAGTTAAAATTCCTTCAGCCCAGGGGCATATTTAATCATTAGTCAGAAGTTCACAAGTTTACAAGCCACAAGCAATTTCGGTTTCATCAACGATTAGTCACAAGCCACAAGTCACAAGCAAAGTCCCTGCTTGTGACAAGTTGCTGACAAGTTGATTTTCCAGTTTCGGTTTCATCAAGCCACAAGCCACAAGTCACAACTTTGCATGTCCCTGCAAACAGCTGCAAAATCCCAACACCCAATTTTGGGTAACTTGTGGCCACCAGTCACAAGTTCACAAGTTGTGACTTGTGAACTTGTGACTAATGAATGATGAAATTGGCCCCAGAAAGCCAGTTAAAACTAGCTGTCTAACTCTTTTAAACACTGTAGGCAAAAAGGAATCAAATTTAAGTGATTTAGCTCGCTGGGCGAAAAAGTCTTAATTCAAAATTATATTCTCTAGGCAGCATTTTTAGATTTTTTAGCAAAATATAATTTCTACAATGATTATGCAAACACAGATCGAGGTCAATCGTCATCGTCAACCCAATCCCTTTTGCTTCAGAGTTTATCCCACTCGGTAAACTCCCCACTTTGTCAATTCCTTTTAATTTCCATACCAGAAATTTGCACCATCTCCAGGTGGTGAATAATTTTTTCGATTTATTCACAGTAATTCAACTGAGCACAACATAACCGACTGGGGACGACCCAAAAAGAGTTAACCGAAATGAGATGGGTTGAAGATGAGTTGACCAACTGGAGATGACCCGAAAAATAGTTGACCAACTGGGGATGGCTCGTAATACAGACCAGAGATGAAACCGGGTCACCGGGTCAGTTCGGGTCACTATATGGACCGGGTCACCGGGTCAGGAACCCTGACCCGGTCTTGACCCGGTATTTTTGGTTGGGGGAAATTTTTGGCTGTTAAAGCATATTTTCAGTTACAAACACATTTTTACCAGTTTTTACCACCTGAAAACTTCAATGGTTCAAAAACTAGCAGCAATGAAATAAATATAAACTGAATTTAATCGTCCAGTTTTGTTAAATGCTTGTCGCTGTAGTGTCGTCATAATATTTGTACTTCCCTGTCAAACTTGGATCTAGTTTTGAAGCAATGATTTCGTTGGATTTTAACTAGAAAATGAAAATTAGGACATGGGCCTGAGAGTCCAAAATCTAAGACTTTCCATCGAATGTAGGTGATTCTTCACATGGTATCGTTTGCTATCGTTTTTTGGGGAGGGGGGATGGGCTCAGACTGTGTGGATTTCAAATTCGGGTAAGCAGGAAAATTTCAGCAAAGTTTCACACACAGTTTCAGTTTTGGTTTGCGTTTTTCTATTTGTTATGACTTATGTACTATCTTTAGGGACTAGTGGATTTTTGGTTTGATATTTCATTGCCTGAATCCCAGCCATAGGAAGAATAATTCAAAAGAATCTTCGCTGAGTGAAAGCCTCAGCCACACAACCAAATAAAATATTTTACCACAGTAATAATAAAATATACAAACGTGTTTACGTTAAACCCTATAATTTGAATTAGATGATGTGCTGACTTTGTCAAAGTATTTTTAGGGCTGTGACCGGGCCGTGAAGCGGGCCTGGGGCCTGGGCCGGGCCCGGGCCCGGGCCGGGGCCGGCCCCGGGCCGGCCCGGCCCCGATTTTATAGAGTGCGGCCCGGCCCGTCTACCCTGCAAAGCCCGGCCCGCTTCAAGGCCCGTGGGGCCTGCCGGGCCGACGGGGCCAACCTGTCCTGCCGGGTCAGCGGGGCTTGCGGGGCCGTCGGTTTCTTAAGCTGCGATTCATTTGTGCGTGTAATGTATGCACATACATGTACATACACATACACGTAGGTATGTTATATGCATAGTAATACACAATCAATATGTGAGCACACAGGTTTCAATACAATGTTCGTGTTTACTTCCTTAGACATTGCGGCCAAAGGCTAAAGACTTATAATATACAATGCTCAATTGGGCATTGAATCGTTTTCTCACCCTGTTGAGAAATCAGCAGCCAGCCATGTATACAACAGAAGCAAAACTTGCAAGATGGCCTCAATGTGTTATCTTATCTACAGTTATCTTGTGGTCAAGCAATTTCAAAGCTTCCAGGATTTCAGCGACCCGTTGTTGTGAGACTTGGGATAATTTTGGAAGTTCGTTCCAAGATAATTTGCGAAGTTTCATTCCTTCCCGGTTGTTTATTTGTTTTTTACATCACCTGTTTGCGTTTCTTAATTTTTGGTAATGCTGCGAAATCCAGAGGTAAAATTAGGATTGTGACAGTGTGTAGATTAGTCTCTATGCATGACTGTTACTGTGGTTTTAGAAAAACCGCTCAAAGTAGAGGAATTTTAATACATACAATACCTGGTTAGCGCACATCACAGCTCGGGCCGCTAACAGGCCCGGGTCGGCGGGTTCAGGCCGTGTAGCGGGCCCCGAACCCGGACCGGGTCGTGGAACCGTAAAACGGACTCCGGGCCCGGGACGGGCCGTGAAAAGAGCTCCGCAAAGGGGCGGGGCCTTGAAGCGGGCTCCGGGCCCGGGCCGGGCCGTGAAGCGGGCCGCGGGCCCGGGCCGGGCCGGGGCCTTGATGCGGGCCCGGGGCTTGGGGCCGGGCCCGGGCCGGGCCAGGCCCGGCCCCGGCCCGGCAATCTAGGTCGGCCCGGGCCCGGGCCCGGCCCGGCGAAATACTTAACGGCACAGCCCTAAGTATTTTGTTCCAAACTGATTCAACAAGTTACGTAGTTCACTTCATAAGCGCGAGTGCGAAACCATGTAAATCATGGTTTTGGTCCGGCTTTATGCTTACAATGTTTAGTTTTCTAAGTTACTTTTAAAAAAGCAAAAATGTTGACCAACTTTTTATTTTAGGCGCAAAAAATGTTTAAAAAGATCAACGAACACCCACAGCACCCGACTATAAAAATATTTTAATTTTTCCAAGCTTAAACCTGAATTTTCAAAAATACCGGGTCACCGGGTCACCGGGTCACCGGGTCAGGGGTCGACCGGGTCACCGGGTCATCGGGTCAGTAAATAGTGACCCGGTTTCATCTCTGATACAGACTACAGTCGATTAATGGAGTTGTTCAAGTGAGAACACGTCGGTTGCAGAAATATCAAATTCTACTTCGCAGGGCGTAACTGTCCGCGTAGAAAGGGACTCATGACGCAAACGCATACCTATATGTATCTTTCAGTCAAGTTAGTCAATAGGCAACAATTTCATTTCTAAGTTAAACAGTCCTCTATAATTTGTACCTATAGTTTCCTACCGTCCTTGCGACATATACAGAGAAAATAAAAGTACAAGCAAAAACAAAGCTGATTTTCTTGGTATACAATTTTTTGTTTTGTGTTCTAACTGACGCAAGAATTTCTTCGAGTTTAACTCAGTTTGGAAAAATGTGCGTGGTCTACTTTTAGCACATGCAAATCTTTCTAACGTTCAGACCTATAACAAGGTTCCACGACTTGACCCGAATAGTGGACATTGGTGCAGTTTTACACTCTTACAAAACATCAGTGCTTCCCTAGATTTGTTTTGGTATTAGTATATATTTATTAATCATATGGCTACACCAAGAGTGCATAATTGCACTATATATTAGAAGAAGAGTAAGCCACTAGACAGCTCCTCTTCTTGGCATTGCGTAACGGTGCTCCGACCAGAATACGCGAATGTTCCCCCGTTTGGTGGGGGGGGGGGTCGACAAGCATACCCCCTCCCCGTTTGGTGGGGCGGTAGGCAAACGGGGACCCCTTTTGCATACCCCCCCTCACCCAACGGGGACCCTTTTTCAAATAGAAAAAAACTACCGTAATCCTCTGCCCTCCCCCCCCCCCCACCAAACGGGGAGAGGGTCTCTGCAATCTTTTTGGCTGTTGGCTACCCCCCCCCCCCCCACCCGGGGACCTCATTTCTGCTACCCCCCCCCCCAACCAAACGGAGGGGGGTATGCTTTGTCGAAGAGAGCTACCCCCCCCACCAAACGAGAAAACATTCGCGTGTTGTGGTCGGAGCACCGTTACGCAATGCCAAGAAGAGGAGCCCTCCAGTGGCTTAGTCTTCTTCTTATATATAGTGCAATTATGCACTCTTGGCTACACTCTTACTCCTCTTTCCGAGATTTGATAATCTTATTTGACTGAGCACCGACCGTTCTATAAGCAAAGACGTTATTTGTCAATCAATTAATAAACACCAATACAAATAAAGAACTAATACTGTCACAGGCGCATTAAAGAAACTTATATGGAGTATAGTATAGGACATTTTAAATTTTTGAACTGATCTGATGATTTGGAATCGAAGAAATTCGTAATATCTGTACTCTGTACTTTAGGAATTGTAGTTGAAGTTGTTGTATAATATTGCAACAAAAATTGCTTACTTGAGCGTACATCTGAGTTTTCTTCGCCTTGCACTTCTAAAATATGAGATAGCCTATTGACAATTACAAAGTGTCTTTATACAATCAAGAATATAATCAAATTATATTGCTAAAAAACCTCACTAAAACACAAGGAATATTGTCTGCAAAAAATATTGTCTTTGTTGCTCCTTAATTTAATGCTATAGACAGAACATATTAAAACAGCTTTAGCTTACCATTTATTAAAATCATATAGACTGTCAGGTATACTGTAGCAAGTGCAACGAAAGTCTTCATGGTTCTTGGTCACTCAATCTCAAAAGGGGGATTTCACTCCTAGTGATGCCGACGCGACAAAGTTAATGAGATTCCTGTTTAATTAAACACTAAACTAAATGGCATTAAAGTGCGCACTGAATCCACTTCCATAAACCAAAAACCTAAGAATACGCCATTAATATTAAAATTGTTAGAAATTTTTAAAATATCAAATATATATTAATTAATATTATATACTACCCACTTTTAGTGCTTGGTAGAAATAACGAAAAATGTGAAAAAGACTTCAAAGCTTATGGAAGCTTAGTTTAACACAGTAGCCCCTCCACAACAAAATAATGTTAATTAAGAGCACAGTTTCTGTTATATTTAGCAAGATAATGGTTTACTTACGCGGTAACTGAACATAATCATTCTGTGAAATCGTTAAGGGATTTACGGCATAATCAGAGATTTCCAAGCTCGTTTTCTGGTGAAACTCGTGTATCGAAAAAGCCAAAGTTTTGAAGTTTTAATTGAACTACCACATTGTTCATTATTATAATAGTGAGGCCGAAGAGTACATAGGTACTTGTCCGTGGAATATAAAGGAAACATGGAATGCCAAACGCCACTAGTTGCATGCTAGGTAGAAAGAAGTATTTAAAACATTCTGTTGTACATAGAATATTTCATACAGTGGCGTGGTGATTACGCATGAGCTTTTATGATCTAGTCCCGCTTATGCATGCCCACTCTTGGATGAGATAGCTTATTTCAGTTTTAGCGGTTGGTAACAACCCATCGCTGGATTCCTCCACAGATAAAATTAGGAATGACCATAACACAGTCAAAACTCTAAAGTCGGCCATTACATAAACGTTTCGTAGACGCATTTCTTTCCACTCTTGGAGAAAGGCATATTTGCATGCTGTAGTTAGCGTTTCAGGCCGAGTTTAAGTGCTTGAAATTTAACGCAAACAAAATTGATTTTCTTGTGCAGCAGAAATTGAGCTTTCTGCTGATAAAAAGATTACGCCGCGGTTCTTCATAGATGTTGCGTAAACGACGTTTCTCTTCCAAAAACAAAACTTTCAAAAATTTTGTCAGTTTGGTGTCCCTTATTTGGTACAACCCCCCTAGGTTTTTTAAGTTTTGTGACAGTAAATTCTAAAATTTACTAGTTGACTTTTAAGCTGAGCAATTGTGTATTTATAAATTGTTTAACTTCCACTAGTTAGTTTCAATCAAATTTTCACGTTGAAAAACACTCCTACTTGGACAAAAGTTTTTCACAGTAATCACAGGAAAGAGTTTACAAATATTCATAGGCTAAAATTAAACAAATTTCGCGGTTCATGTTGATTATTCTTGGAATTATTAAGCTGATTCAGGCTTTCCTTCCATTGGAAAAAATTAGACTTTAGTGGGCAGTTTTTTTCTATTTCCACAGAGAATTACACCACTTTGGTCCAACTGGGCCTACCCATTTTAGTCGGACTTGAGCAGTTTGTCGGTCTGCATGCCATTTCCTTTTAACTTATCCGATGCTCAATTGCTTTCGATCATGTAGACTTACCCATTGTATATACCCACTTCCTTAATTACTGGCACTGAGTTCTTTCTTTCTAGACAAGAATCGGAGCGGAGCTTCCGTTCTCATATTCGACATTCTTCGTTCATTTGCATATTTTATATGTATTATACGGTTTATGACAAGTGTTTTAATTAAAGTCAGATATTTTAGGGTAGAGGTTCGTAAAAGGAAGGTAACGGAAAAGTTTCTAGTTTATTACTGGTCACTCGGTGCGGTGGTCACTCAGTCACCAATGGTCAGTGACAAAAAATCTCAAAACTAGATAAAGCTAGCCCGCATCGCGTGGTAATGTTAGAAACATCTGAAGAAGGAATGTGATTTATTTTAGTTTGAATTTTCATTTGGGCCTTTAAAATGTTTCACATGTATGTACAACATTAACATAGGGTCGGATCCTGGGGGGGGCTTGTCCCCAAAAATTTTCAGGGGGCTTGTACCTCAAGAATAAATTTGTAACATTTTTCGCAAAATTAACGCTAAGTTTATTAAATTTTGAAAGTTTTCATCGAAATTTGCAAAAAATCAATTTTTGGAAAAAAATTTCAAAATTTTGGCCGATTTAAACATTTTAGCTAAAAATTCCGGTGAAGTCGGAAATGTTTTGAAATTTTACTGTAAACACTAAGCTTTTCCGCTATTTTTGGTTACCCCTTGGCCATTTTTTCGTTACCCCTTGTCCCCGACGGAGACAGGGCTTGTACCTTGTCCGAGTTGTGGGCGATTGGACCCTATGGACCGTTACCGGCCGGCCCACCTTCTGAAGACGGCCGGCCGGCCGGCCGAGTGCACCTCTTGGCCGGCCGGTCAGCGGCCGGTGTCACAGCCCAATCTTTCCCCCGGCTGATTTTTGCCCCCGGAAAAATTGGCCTAGGCTAATCTTTCCCCCTCGGAAAAATTAGACTAGGCCGATATTTCCCCCCGGAAAAATAAGCCTAGGCTGATTTTTCCGCTTTTACTTTTCCCCCCGGAAAAATCAGCCTAGGATCATTCTTCCCCCCGGAAAAATCAGCCTAGGATGATTCTTCCCCTCGGAAAAATCAGCCTAGGATGATTCTTCCCCCCGGAAAAATCAGCCTAGGATGATTCTTCCCCCGGAAAAATCAGCCTCGACTGAACACTCCCCCTGAAAATTGACCCATTAGCCTGAAGTTTTCCAAGGAAGCTTTTTAGCAGGAAGCTCCATTAAAAAGTACAAGTTTCTTTAGTACATATTTACTACAGGAAATTCTTGTCATTATTACTATTCCAAATGCCTGTAGAACATCCAATTGGGATCTTTTGCGCTTTTCCCCCCCAGCCCTAACTTTTGATTTTTTTGACCAATAACTTTGAAATTTGGTGTGGGTGCATACTGGAGGCAGGTGAATTCAAAAATTCAAAAATGTTAAAATTTTAAAAATTTTTAAAAAATTTTAAATTTTTGTTTGGTAAGGGGGGACCAAGGGGAACCAAAACATTTTTTGAAAAAAATTTTGCTGAAAACTTGCATACAGGGGTTTTCTGGGGTGCTGAGCACGAATCTGAAATCCGTTTTTCGATTCAGCTTTTCGTTAGCTCAGTATAAGCTTACATGTTAAGCTTAAAACTTTAGCTTATACTGAGCTAACAAAAAGCTGAATCGAAAAACGGATTTCAGATTCGTGCTCAGCACCCCAGAAAACCCCTGTATGCAAGTTTTCAGCAAAATTTTTTTCAAAAAATGTTTTGGTTCCCCTTGGTCCCCCCTTACCAAACAAAAATTTAAAATTTTTTAAAAATTTTTAAAATTTTAAAATTTTTGAATTTTTGAATTCACCAGCCTCCAGTATGCACCCACACCAAATTTCAAAGTTATTGGTCAAAAAAATCAAAAGTTAGGGCTGGGGGGGAAAGCGCAAAAGATCCTACAATTGCTACGTTAGTGGAAAATGCAAGCATTTACGCCTTGACTGACCGCACAGGAACAGTTTTGTAGAAAACTACAATAATTCCTGTCGTTTCTTGCAAGGACTCTTTTTAAAACTGAAAAGAAAAGAAATTGATGCGAAAGTGGTAAAGTGCTTTTAAAAATTTGATTACAGGTCAGCGGTAAAATCTTTTCCACGTAACAATTTCGCCGGTGATATTTGTCGGGGGAGGGAGAATTTCACCGGTGAAATTTTCAGGGTTAAAAAGTTTCTAGGGGGAAATTTCACTGTGACAACGACATTTTAATAAACATGGTTAAGATTACGTTAATTTACATAATACACACTGAATTGCTTGCGGTAATATGTTTACTATATTCAGATTTAGCACAAGTCACTCACGTCATGGCGCACACACTATTTTTCTGGAACAAATTCAGGCTAATAGGTCCATTTTCAGGGGAATGTACAGCCTAGGCTGATTTTTCTGGGGGAAGAATGATCCTAGGCTGATTTTTCCGGGGGGAAGAATAATCCTAGGCTGATTTTTCCGGGGGGAAAAGTAAAAGCGGAAAAATCAGCCTAGGCTTATTTTTCCGGGGGGAAATATCGGCCTAGTCTAATGTTTCCGAGGGGGAAAGTTTAGCCTAGGCCAATTTTTCCGGGGGGAAAAATCAGCCGGGGGAAACATTAGGCTGTGACACCGGCCGGCCGCCGGCTGGCCGTTTTCCACCCGGCCGGTCAACAACACTACTCCCCACACCCCCGCGTTATTATTTTGGAAAACTGAATCGAACCGCAGTTTGTTCAGAATGGGGAAAATCGAACTGAATCGAATCGTTTCAAATTTTAGGGGAAGTAAATCGAACTGAATCGAATCGTATATATTTGAGAAAAGGAAAAACTGAACTAAAGCGAGTCGAAATTGAAATAGCTGAATCAATACAACCGTAGTCCATAGCAGTTTACAACAACAAGTTTATCGTCGTCAGCTGTATTCTGATTGGCTGTTGGCACTGACAAGTTTGCTCCAGGAGCATAGCTACAAAATGCACGTACCATTTATTAGGAAACAAACATGTCACCGAAATATAAATACATATTGCATTGCAGTAACAGCATAAATTAAGCTGAGGTCAAATTACACTGGCCATAGTGGAAACGAAGACAATTTCGCTCACCAGCTCCTTAATTTTTACGAAAATTAATACAACCAATATTATGTATACTTACTCGGTGGTGAAATGGTGATTTTCTTAAAATTGATATAAAATTTGTTCAATTTCAAAGTTAAAGTTCAAAAATTTAGAAGGAACCTGCTTTGGATGCGATGTGCAGACCCTTGCAGCCGAAATTTTCCAACGCTGGCTGGAGCTTTCTTCACAATAGAGACTGTGTAAATTCTGCGTATATCTAAATCTCAGTGTCAATTGTCAAGTCTTGTTTTTTCAAGTAAACTGCAGAACTAAACAATTTTAGACGTGATTTTGTGTTGTGAGTTTTTCAGACAGCTTACTGTGAAATGAAAGGAAAGTTTAAGTTTTAGCAGCAATACCTAACAAACCACAGTGTATACAATCGCAGTTCCACAGAAGAAAGGTTTTAGAGGTGTGAAAAAATCCTTAGTAGACACTTTTTAAAAATGATATTTTCAAAAATAAGAAACTGCTTTAAGTTCAGGTTAAAACTACATAAGTTCGATTACGTTTATCAAGCCTAAGTGTGACAAATAAGACTCAGACGGACAGAGCAAACCATCCATGCCTCAACACAGCCAACATCAAAACAGTGTAAAAACCAGTGGCTGACTACAGCTGTTTGAGAAACATATTTAAAGCTTGATATTTTATCGGAGTACATTTTGCAGAAAATTTTGAAAATTTGGCAGTGTGTTCTGATGTAAATTTTAAATGTTAGATTTGGCTAAATTATTGAGCATTTTACACGAAACGCCATGCCTTGTGGAAGGAAAATTTCTGCAAAAGAGCAATCCCTTATTCACTTTTGATTTGCAGCAAGAACTAAACAGGGCGACAACTCGTTCAAACTACATAACGATCGATCAAAAATGTCCGAACAATGACGGTCAGTCAATTCAACCTCGGCATAAACAAAAACGAAAGACAAAAATATAGGGATAAACAAGTCCACACAACCATACCAAAATAAACATAAAAATTTATCTACAACAAAGTGGCCCAGCCACTATCACAGGGTAAGAGATGTGTGTATTAATGAGACATAAAATTATGGGTGAAAGAGAAGAACATCAAGGAACAGCCAAGAAGCATCAGCCGCACTGCGTCCTCAGAGGATTTAACAGATAACAGCGTCACAAATGAAAATTGACTGTTCCCATGAAAGACGATGCCCTTCTACTGCCACTGATAAAACAAGGACAGCCTCAAAAGATCCCGACAGGAGTGGAAATGGAAACGGAAGGCACTGAAATTAGCTGGCTAATGTCATAACCGCAAACGACTGAGCGATCAAAGACACTGATAAGGGATCTCAGAAGAGGCTATCCTAGGGGAGAAGCGAGAAGCCTCTCCCCTTACCTTCCTCATCCTCCACCGGCCATGGGAGGGGGTGATGGTGCGCCGGCATCTGAAATTAATAACAAGAGAGACTGATATAAACACATATGCCACTGACTGTACTGCTATAATGATTTCAGCTTAACCTTGCTGGCTTTTCCTGCTTGGCCGTGCTCGCCCCATCCCCCAGAGTTGGATCGCTCTCCCAGAATTCCGGCTTCCTCCCACCCAAACAAAAACCCGCCCGGAAAAGTTTTGAGGGTAGATTTTCAAAAATGTTCCACTTCGCCGGACGTTTATGCCTTTTTCAGCATTTTTAGTCATTTGAAGCTTAAATTTAGTAAAAATTGTTTACGTACGTTTTAGCTCAGCAGCACAAACAGCCGTTTTTAAGCATTTTTGGAAAAAGTCTGTCCACCCCCGAAATCTGTGCCTCCTCCTGACCTGAGGAAGGTACCGCCTCCCAGACTTCGTCCCAGAAATTTTTGGCCAGAAAAAAGCAAACGATGTGGGACGTTATTCCAAGCTAAGTTCCTTAGATCAACTTCCAAGCTGCCGAGAGGTGAACCTCGAGATATTCCAAGCACGAACAAGCAATAAAAGCTCCTCCGTAGTAGAAAATAATGAGTCAATACGTGATGATTGCAAAGCCAATTGTGCAATGAGCTAGATTTAAAAAGATGAAGCGGACTTACTTGGTTGTTGAGTTTCGCTGGGGAGCTAGATACTATAGCACTCTGTTGTAAAGCATAGTTCAAAACAAAGTTAATTTTTCTGAAATTCACTAAAATTTTAGTGAACTGCGTGAAATCACTAATTTGGGTTTTCTCCATATCCACCAAAACTTTTTTAGACGGAAAAAAATTGAAATCTAGCTTAGACTATATTGCTGCCCTCGAGTAGTCCTCTAAATTTTAGTTTAACTTCCCTTAATCTTCGCTAAAAGTGTGCGAACTTTGCTAAAATCTTAGTGAACTTCGTTAAACTTTAGCAAACTTTGCAAAGGCAGCAAATGTACAAGATTTCAAAAATTTTCTGTCAACTTTTGGTGGACATAGAGAAACCCCTCAAATTAGTTAGCTAAAAATGTCGCGAACTTTTGTAAATTTTAGAAAGCTGTCATACAGTTTGAATGTAGTTTGCGGACCGTGGAATTCACGAATTTCGTAAAAATTGATTTTGTTTTGAGCTGTACAGGACAGACAAGAAAACTGCGGCCAGTGCAGGACAGGAATAAATCAGAACATGTTACCTAAGCAATCGAAGCGTAAGTGAGACTTACTGGCTCTGCCAAATCCGCCCATTCTTCTGCGAGGTCCACCACCTCCGCCTCCACCTCCTCCTGGCCCTCCACTAAAACACAATCATGCTAATTTTAGATCTGGATACGGTATTAACGTGTTAACTGCAAAACTATACAACACTCTCTGGCTGTTTCCTACAGGGGGCGGGGTGGGGGCCCCTCCAGAAATTCGTCCCCCCCGACTTGGGTCGTCCCCCCATGATTCGGGCCTTCCCCCCCCAGAACCCCCCCCCCACCCTAAAGTGCACGGAAAAATAGGGTTTGAGGGAAAAGTTTGAAAATTTTTTCCGGCTTCGCCGGATTTTTACCCATTTTTAACCATTTTTAAGCTATTTTAAGCTTAAATTTAAGTTAAAAATAGTCAATTTTTAGATCAGCAGCAAAAAATAGCTATTTTTAGACATTTTTCTAAAAAATTTTCTTCCCCCCCAGAAATTTTTGCGTAGGAAAAAGCCAGACTCTTTAGTCTTGTACAAATCTATAGGCATTCCTTTCATGCCGACCCCTGAACGCGAGGTCAAGCTCAAACCACCGTCTAAAAAACCTAGTTTAGTGCAACCCAAATTTGTACACATACCTGCACCTTAGTTTTGAAAATATTTTTGAACGCTTGCTTAAATAGAAATTAACTGACGCTGGGAATATTAACGAAACTTCAAAGGCCGAAACACCCCAAATCTAGTCTTTCCCAAAAAGCAATAAATTGTAAAAAAATTTATTCTTACCAAATAACCTTACATTTTTGCACACCTTCGGATATTTTAAAAATTTTCTTTATTCGAAAACTAAATGTTAGATTCTGAGAAGTATTCAAAACCTATTCTCTGCAGCATCTTGGGTGCCCTCCATCGATTAGTTGGGGCATGATCCAAACCAGCCAAATTAGAGAGTTACCGGTCACTTCCTAGTCCACCTGGAATCTTAATCACTAAAGGTAGCTCCTAACAAGGAAACTTACTAATCAGAAACAAAGAATTTTTAAAAGTTTCAGCTCAAGCTAACTGTTGAAATAACAGGAAATTCCTACTAGGGACACTGCAAAAATGGACCCCAGGATAAAACGTTTTAAGTAAGGCAATGATAATATTCTCAGAACGGGTACCCTGTGCGACCTTCTTGTACTTACCCTCCACCCCAGCCTCCGCCAGAACGATTTCTATTGGAATTAGAACTGGATCCACCGACACGAGAATAAGACGGCTGAAACATGCAAAACAAGACGGCCGAAACATGCAAAACAAGACGGCTAAAATGCAGTTTCACTCAATACCTTATGATCATAAAAATACGTACAATCCTGTGCTTATTCTTGGGAATTTTTCTTGGGGGCTCTTTGGGGGGGGGGGGCCCTCGGGGGACGGGGCATTCTTGGGGGGGGGGGGAAAAATTTTTCAAAGTTTTTCTAAAAACATGCTAAAAATAGCGCTATTTTTATAGTAATCGCCAAAAAACTTCGTTTTTAGTGCAAAAATAGTGCTTAAATAGGCAAAAACCGACTAAAAATCTGCGGCGAAGCCGGAAAATTTTTGATTTTTGAAAATTTGGCCTTCTCAGCGATTTTTTCAGGGTAAAAGTTGGTACCAAAAGGGGCACCCACTTTTTGGGGGGGAGCAATTTTTGGGGGGGGGAAGGGTGTTTATGGGGAGGCCCCTCCACCCCCCCCCCCCACTAGAATAAGCCCAGCAATCCATCGACGCACATGGCAATGGAAGCTTTGATACAAGAAGCCCCAGCAATCATTCAGATTGTCCATGAAATTATTAATTACCAAACACAAATTATGTAAAGGCAGGGGCGTATCGGGCGACAAAGCAAAATTTCAGCTAATACGTAGTAGCAGTAGTTTTTCAAAAATTTCTCAACGGACCTCCTCCTTTTTAAGTAGGACCGTGAAATAATTAGTAGTGCGTCAAACGTACCATCAGTTTTACATTTATACTTTATCGTGTGGCTTCTAATAGTTAGAGACTGCCAGAGCAATATAGGGCAACAATGCAGCAATACGCTGTCAGAGCAACTTAATTGTACATTGCAAATGATATAACTGTACACACAGATACATACATATGAACAGAAAACGTATACAGTCTATATAAGTAGTGCCTGCAACCGTAACCAGACCATATCCACATACTGCGCGGCTCGTAAGTGGTTCAGTGTGGAACACAGTATTTTACTTTTTTTAAGTAAAATATAAAAGCAACAGAAAAGGGTTTCAACGCTGGTCTCATCAAAAGGTGAAGTTAAACAGACATATAAGTGCTAAACGTATTTTTATCCAATTTGACTTCTAAGCTGTAATCATCCGTCTATAGGGGTGAAACTGAATTGTCCTGTTTTGGAAAGTTTTTCTACTGTTTTGAGGCACTAGTATCTCAGCTGACGGTCACTATATTGTTTATTCCTAAGCAGTGGCGCACATAAGAAAATTTTTCAGGGGAGGGCGGACCTCAAAAAATTTGGGGGATCTGAGGGGCAAAGCCCAAAGAAATTAAAAATTTTATGAAAACAAGATTTAAAATGCAAAAATAAGCGTACACTGAGCAAAAGTCTAATAAATTTCGCCAAAGGCACGAAAATTATTGAAAATGTTAAAAAAGTTGCTATTGAAAGGTTTAAAACGCTGAAATAAGGATAATTAAGCAAAAATGAATTGCGAAAATTTTTGAAATTTTAAGTCTGGTTTCGGGGGGGGGGTCACCCCCCCAAGTGCGCCCCTGTTTCTAAGTGTTTTTACCAATTTTGCACTTTGTACAATGAAGTCTGTTTCGTAGTAGCTCAACTTAGAAATTCTGCAGAGTTCGTTGGTATAGACCTTGCAACACGTAAGTTGTGAGAAATTTCCGTCCAGTTCCGGGTAATTATATTATAGGGGGCGCGATAGCGCTACCCCTGTAATATGATGGGTGTAAAAGGCTCAGCGCGGCAATTAGAGACCCGTTCGAGCACCATGCCAGCTGAATACTCAACGAAACTAGACAAATTTGGTATCGTTGGAATCAGCACGACGAGTACTACAAATAGCTAAAAAGTTTTGGCCAAAATTTTCACCTTTGAAAATTTTCGCTTCCGGACAAGTTAGGCCTGTTTGTTTTTTCCGTGTAAGTCACGCTTAGAGAAGCACTTAAACTCAAAAACTGAACGATCTGGGCACTTTCAGTCGGTGAAGTTTGGTTTTTCTGAGAGTAGTATTAATGTACCTTTTGGACAATTTTCCACCTGTGCGGCCGGCCAAATGTGTGTAACGAATTTTTGCCACAAATTTTGTGTAACGGCTACAGAGCTCAGGGAACAAGCTAGAGACACGCGGCTTGTTGCACAAGTAACTTTGGGGTTGGTAGCGTGTCATAACCGAGGCGATTTTCGATACCTGACCGGGATCCGGGTATCCGAATATCCATGGTCCATCGCTAATGTGCACAATAAAATGCAGAAAACCCATGATTTGAAAACACTGGCGGCTAATGTCTATTTATTATAATTCAAGCGAAAGCGGAAAACACGTCTGCATAATAACCAGCCACCCCACTCCGCCCCATATGCTACCCTCAAAACACACAAAGAATGGTTATATAGTTCGCGCCGAAGGCGAGAAATCTTTTCATTTTCCTGTTTTTCCTCCTTTAAGCACCTTAATTATTAGGACCTAAGAAACCTGACGGCGGACCCTTGGGTACGCCCCTGGTACATGTATAGGCTCTGACTGTCGTCTCCAGATGGTTCTGCACAGACGAAAGTTGTTCAGCTCACTTAGGGCTTTCATTCCATACCAAATTTGACCACTTTTGAAAAATTTCATTTTGGGCCCAAAATCGCCAAGGACCACATACCCACCTCACCACAGCATTAAACAGCCACTTTGTGTACGCAGTTCTGTGACAAAAGTTGCTCAGCTCACTTACCGAATTCTGCCAACAGTGGCCCACCCAATAAAACTAATTCCCATGGGCGTTTTTGCTGGGGTGGGCCTTTTTTGGATTTCTCAATGACCACTGTCATACCTTTGAAAACTAAAAGTTATCGAATAAACTTCTGGCTGATTAAGCTGTTTCAATGCTTAGAAACAATTGTATGTGAATGTTCTTTGGAAAGACATAAGCAACTGACTCTTCCTGAGCAGCTTGTGATCCGCAGAAATTCATCCAATTTATTGAAAATTCAGAAAGCAGTAACCATAAGACCGTTTTCAAAAAATAGCCCATGGGCGGTTTTTCGGAGGGTGAGCGCTTTTTTGGATTACAAAAACCAAATCTTAAATTGCCGATTCCGAAAAAACGCCCATGGGCCACTGTTTGGTATAATACGGTAGGACTTTAATGTGATACCTAACTTGACCACTGTTGAAAAATTTTATATATTATTGACCCAAAATTGCCAAAGACCCCACACCCACCCCACAACAGCTATAAAAAGTCACTTTGGGTACGCAGTTCTATGACAAGAGTTGTTCAGCTCACTTAGGGCTTTCATTTGATACCAAATTTAACCACTTGTGAAAAATTGTATTTTTAATCACTTGACCCCCTATCCGACTGATCCGTCGAACGGCAAAGTAGAACCAGCCCAGCAAATTAGGTGCGTTGGACGAGAAAAAGAACAGCGGGAATGAGCTCGGGGCACCAGAAAACCCCTGTGGACAAAGTTCTGAGAGGCTGTGTTCAGACCTGGTGTTTCCGGAAGACGGTACCCACCAGGTGGAAAAGTGGAACCTGCCCAGCAAAAGATGGGCAAGTCTAGTAAAACGGAAACCGGGAATGAGCTGCGCGCACCAGAAAGCCTCTATAGACAAATTGAGAGGCTAAGTAAAGCCTACTATGGACCTCCGGGAAGCAATTACCGAATTTACCCATTACCGAATTGACCCTCTCGACGGCAAAGTGGAACCCGCCCACTACGATGGGTGGATCGGCAGGCAAAACTGACAGCAGGAATCAATTCGCCGTAGGGATGGGCGCGGAAAAAAGGTTTGTTCTGCATTTTTTCCGATGGGGTGGAAAAATGGAAAATATTCCTATTGCTATTTTAACGATTTTTACCGCGAAATATAAGGTTTTCTGAACTTTTCCGGTGATTTCGCACTAGTTACAACTTTTTCTGTAGACAATAGTAGGTGGGGGTACACTAAATCTGACCAAATTGTATTTGGATTTTTTCGAAGCATCGGAAAAAAATGGAAAAATATTCGAGACATGTTCTGAAAGTAAATTTATGAAATCACAACATCAAGAAACTATCAAAAACACTGTATAATGAGATAATAAGACGATATTCATAAACTTGAGCTAATTGTGGGATTTAAGATTTTTTGCCATAGAATGTGTATATGGTTGCGTAACTCAGGTAGAGTTAACAATTCCATGTTCAGTGGAATGTTCAGCCAAAAGCTGTTAATACGTCTTTACTTTACGAGGCTTGTTTCCTACGAAAACCACAGACCAGGTCTAGCAGAACCGTCAGGGTATACAGAAGTCACCTGTAGTTTACTCTACAGTATCGTCAGCTGAAGATTCCTGTATAATCAATTCTGGAACCTTTGTAAGCGTTTGTGTAAGTGCACTACCCGGTGCGGCTATGAAATATCTTGAAAACTGCTTCTATGCAAGTAGAAACATGAAATAACGCAACTTTTAGCATATTGGCAAATTTTGGGGTGATCGGAAAAAAGGAAAAAACGGAAAAAACCGAAAAAAGGTTTTTTCCGGCAATATTTTTTCCGGAAAAAATATAAGTCGAGGGTGCCGATTACAAATTTGTGGTCGAAACATCATGAAATTCGATTCTGCGACCGCAAAAATGATCTATATGTCGTTGCAAGATAGTAAGACTTTGGCAAGATAGTTATTTTGCTAAAATTTTAGCAAGATAGTTATCTTGCCACGAAATTTTGCAAGATTACTATCTTGCCAAAAATTGTTAGTAATACAGTAACCTTACTAGAATTTAGCAGTTTACTAGAAGGCATCGATTGGAGGAACCATGGGACATGGGAATGGCCCCTGCCTCCCTCAAGAATTTGATGACCAGCTGAGGACTGGCCGCTCTGCGCGGGCGTAAAATTTTTCTTCTGCCCAATATTCGCTGGGAGCAATAATCCAATTCGGGAGCCATCCACCGCCCCCCCCCCTTATCTACGCTAGAACATACATATAATAAGAAGAAAAGCTTGATATACTTACGCTGAGCAGACTTCGAAAGCTGAAACAATAAAACCATCACAAGTGAATTAAAGTATATACACACAATGGAGTAGCATATATCGATACATTACTCAAAAAACTAACAACTCTGTGGGTGTGATAAAGGTTACTATTTTCTAACAGAGAACAATTATACGAGAATAAACAGGCTTCGGTGTAATGTATATGTCGTAGTTCAGTATGTAATTCAGTTCAGTTCGGAACTGAACTAGTCCAGTATGTAATTACACACTGGTCTAGTTCGGTATGTAATCAACGTTTTCAAAGCTATTACAGTTCTTGTTTATGAAACCCCTCGTTGTGATGCTGCAAACGTTACAGGGTCTGTGAAATTGTGATAAAAGAAATTTGTTCCATTTCCCACCTTCTTGTTATTTTCTTGTAATTTTCTAATTATTTCAATTTTCTAATTTAGCATCTAACGTTTTCTTCTAGTTGTTTATTACGTAAGTGTCAGCTACGAAAATGTTCGTTGGAATCTGCTGATTCAGAAAATGTAAACAATTTTTTGAATACATGATTCTATTCTTTTACAAGTAAATTTGGCGCAAATACTTAAGAATACAGATTCTATAACTTAAATCAACAAAAAACAAGTACTCAGACATATTCTTATGAATAATTCTGAGCAATTTAATACGAATTGCTTGGTCATTTTATTTTTACTAACATTTGTTGTTTCGTGCTTCAAATCATAAAATTATATTTTATTGTTAAAAATTCATTTGCAACTAAAACAAGATATTTTCGTTTCATACGTTGTGTTTTCCAATTTCTTTCATAATAGCCATGCTTACTAAAGCCAGAGGCTAGCTTTAGGTTTACGCGAAATTCTCTAACGAGATGGAAACTATATTCACCGAATCTGACTCCGTCTGGGAAAGGAGATTTTTATATATTATGTTCGACTTCGGGTAGGCATTTTTTTGCATCATGACGAAAACTTTTTTAGCGTTACGTAAATGAAATTTGGCAAAGCAAGCGTAATGCTGCTAGATATCAGCTTAACTGCAAGAAAATTGAGTGCAAAAGTTACCAGACAAAATGGTTTTCAACCATAATATATATTTCGAAAATGCACTGTTGGGGGCCGCGCCCCCAGTCCCCGTTTGTCTGCGTTTTGTTTTTAGTCATATTACTGATTGCAGTGAAAAGCTGTTTGTCACAATTCTTGTAGCAATTGAAAATACTAATCCATGATTCATATATTCCAGAAATGACCATTCCTATATAAAACCTTAGAATGTGAATCTTATGTTAATTTCTTGGGTAGCAGTTTTCGAAAACAGGTAAAATGTTTCCTGGCGCGAATCGTGAAACTAAAAACCCTACGGTTACTCCCTTTTCGCTTCCAACTAGTTCGTTTCGTAACAACAAAGAATTTGGTCAAGTCAACACCCCCTTTCAAAACGTGGTACAAGGATTATCTCCGCCAGAATTAGAGACTGGTTGATGAAAGTCCTGGATACGTACCTGTGTGCAAATTCTTGCAAATTTAACAAGAAAAAAGAAGGAAATGGAACAAATTTCTTTTATCACAACTTCACAGACCCTGTAACGTTTGCAGCATCACAACGACGGGTTTCATAAACAAGAACTGTAATAGCTTTGAAAACGTTGATTACATACCGAACTAGTCCAGTGAGTAATTACATACTGGACTAGTTCAGTTCCGAACTGAACTGAATTACATACTGAACTACGACATATATACATACACGTATTAGGGATCGGATCCGGCTCCGGCTCCGGCTCCGGCTCCGGCCGGAGTTAGCACCTCCGGCTCCGGCTAGCCGGAGCCGGAGGCAAGGTGGCCGGAGCCGGAGTTTTTTTAAAGATATATGTAATAAAGTGAGGTTAAAGTAATTTTAAATTATCTAAACAAAATTTAAACAGTGGACTGTGATAGTTTGGCAAATATATAGTTCTCTATTTTCTCTGTGATGCCAAATTTTCTCAAATTTCACTGCTATGTAGTTTCTGCTGTATTTCCATCAAAATGCTAGAAACTTGGCTTTCCATTTTGTTAAATTTGGAAAATAACGTATGTTGTAGATTAACCTGGAAAGTTTAAAGCAGTTATTAAAATTGAATTCAAAAGTTTAGCAAATCGAGGTATTATCTCCTAGTGCGAAAATTATTATTTTATCTTTCTCCTTAGTAATTTTGCCATCCCGTCGACATTTCCTATGGTTCCAAATCAAGGCAAATAATATATATATAATAACACAGCATTTAATTTAATAATAATATATATAATGCGTAAGTATATAATAATTAAGAATTTGCAATATATATACACACAGAAATGCCTATAGAGCATAATTTTTGCTAGTATATACATTTTAATAGGAATGTATATATTACCTTTTTCAAATATATCGGTACTTCAAATATTTTCGTGTACCCTTGAACTTCTTTTATAAAAAATTGAACTATTTATATACAAAAACAAAAGCTGCTTGCTTAATTAATTCTTGCTGCCATACGTACAGCTTTACAGCTATCATTTATATATAAGCTGTAGGTCGGGGCCAAAACCCTCTTACCCAATTTAATAATTAAAACAAAATATATGGGTAAGTTTACGCAGATTTGCTTTACTATATATTGAAAATTTGAATGAACAAATTTATAGAAATTATTTGAATGAATAAAGCATTGATTTAATATTTTAACTGTTCAAAATATAGCAACATCGACACATATGCAAAAAATTGTCTTCACTGTACCGTAAACTGTTTTTAAAATAGTGTCATTTTTGGGCTACCTCCGGCTCCGGCTCCGGCTCCGGCCGGAGGCAAAAACCCACCTCCGTCCGATCCCTAATACGTATATAAGTGCGTGTGTGTGTGACAATCGGTTTTAGGCGGGCAAAGAACTGTCTTTAAACCTTAATTATGGGAAGGCCATATTGTAAATGACAAGAGGACTAGTTTATTAGCGCACTATTCTGGCAAGGTGCACAAAAAAGGACATCAGTTTATTGTTGAAAACTTTCAAGGTTTCAGCCCCGATTGGAATATTGTTTGTCGTTTGTGCATGCATATGCGCCGGGACATGCATTATATTCACACAGAAAACTGCGGCTCTCCGCCTACAGATGAGAAAATAATAGCAAAATTTGTCCCTTTTTTGTGAACGAATTCACAAAAAAGGGCAAAATTCACAAAATAAACTAAAGTACAGTCCAAATGTTTTAATTACTGCTACTGCGTGTGCAAATGAACTGTAAAAACAATCAGTAAACTTGTTTTTTCATTTTCACTACAATTGAGGCACTGTTTTTCAGGATGACCCTCCCGGTAGACCAAAACTCGTCAGACCAAAAGGTTCAAATCAAATGACCGTTATGGTACAACTGAGACCTCAAAATTCACCCATAAGTATTCAAAAACAATTGGTATATAAATATTAATTCCACGCTCTAATAAACTAATAACGTCAACTTTAAAGAAGTTTTGGATGTCATAATTGGTTCTAGCAGGATAAGGTAACGTATGACCAGGGTCATATGGGTACTATGGGTAATAGTGCCAAGTCCAAGCTTTCGCTGCCAAAATCGTTGAAAATTATTTATAATAACGCGTAAACACGATTAAACCTTGTTTTACCTTACGAAATACAATTTTTAGGCCACCAGCTCGTTAAAGGGCTTTTTTCCGGGGGGGGGGGGGCGCCCTCCCCCACTTTTCGGGTCCCCCCCCCCCACTCGACCCCTTCCCCCACACTCGGCCCCACCCCCACTTTTTTGGGCTTCTCCCTCCCACTCACTATAAGGTGCCCAGAAAATGCCAAATTTTAAGGATTTTTGGTCAAAATTTTCAAAAATTTTCCGGCTCCGCCGGAATGTTTTCTTCAAAAATCGCCTATTTTGGTACTCAAACTCAATTTTTGAGCACTTTTAAGCATAGTTATAGCAGTATATATATGTAGAAAACAGGCTATTTTTACTGCATTTTGTGCGATTTTAGACCACTTTAGATCCCCCCACTTTTGGGTCCCCCCTACTCTCCCCACCCCCACTTTTTGCCTAGAAAAAGCCCAGCTGAAGTAACCACTTGGACCCACCGGTGACCAAACTGACTTTTACATTATCTACTGCGTTAGCAGCAATGTTAGAGAGAGCTGTAATTTGATGTTTAGATACGTTGTCTAATGCGCTCGTAACTCAACAGCTAATATTATCTGAGTGCTACCTGGGATCTGATCTGCCCATGTAGATATTTGTGAACTTGTTCACCAAAAACAGGACATCGAGCCCAAGCCAAGCCCGAGGTTGCAGAAAAAGGAAAACTGTGCCGCTGGGAAGGCAAAAAGATGGGCATGTCTGATGCACCGTTTGGGGTTATTAGGATCGGCCATGGTAGAGTAGCAACAAAAGCACTAACTTTGGATCAAAACGTTTTTTGGTCCAATTTTGGGTACTTCCACTTAAGGTGGTGATTCCTTTTGGAGACATCAACTTTGAACCGTTATTATTCATTCATTCCTTGGAGTTAAGAAGCCATTTTTATATCGAAATAAAGTTAACATTTAATTTCTCTTTCAAATGAATACAGTGAAACTAACTTCAGTTTTCGGAAATTATTTTACTGCATTTTCGAAGTAATTTAATTTTCCAGGTTTTTTGCAGACTAAAAGTGATTTTTTCGTGATGCGTCGCCCATGGCTTTCGCCAATTTTTGGCCCCGGTCAGTACCGGGGCCTGACCACCGGGGCCGGGGCCGGGCCCCGGTGCATCCCTAAACATTTATAGTAAGAGGGGGAAAACATGACGGAAAAGAGGGGCAAAAATAGTCGCCTACTCCTCAACCATAGCAGCTGTAGCTGCCTAGTATAGCCCATTAGAAAGAGCAAGTCTAGAAGTATATATACCCTACAGTACCAGATTGGTTTCTAAGCTTGATTGTGTAAGTACAGTACTTGACCAAAGTTGACCTCCCAAAATTGGCCAAAATACTAAGGATTTTCGAAAGTTTGCAAGTATATATCTAACCAACTATCAAACTTTGGCTACTATAAATTTGCATGCGGGCATAATTCGACTTGCTCCATCACATGGCAATAGTGGCTTTCCCTACGTGCATCAAGATTGACAATCCGTAAAAAATTGACCATGTTTTCCCCCAAATTGGGTCCACTAGAGCGGGGAAAACATGGTGACCAAATTTTTGCGTATGCTTCAGGAAGACGTAACTAATGGTTCTATTGGAAAGAGAACGCTTTAAAAGCATCAAAAACCTCAAAATATGCCAACTTTGAGCATTTTTGAAGCTTCTAGCTCGAAAATTTGATTTGCAGCATCAAAATGCTAGGTTTCATAAGTTTCAATGGTAAAAATGAAAATTTTCAAAAAACTTAAAAAATGATGCGACATTGCAATTTTTAACACAAACTAACTTATTTCTAGCGATATATATATTCTGCATATTATGGCCAGTCAGTCCCCAGCAGGTTTCATGCCCAAACAGGTTGGATTTGGGATTTTGAGCAAAAAATCGGGTTTTAAGCTTGCTGTGAGGCTAGAAGGGTGCCCAGATAGTTTTGCAAGCTGAAAACAGCTAAAACAATGCTTTTGAAGCACTCTAAATGGTTGGTAAATATACGATTAGATAGGTATTAGCCCACGGTACATAACGGTATACTCAAACCGATCCAAATCCAAACCAGGCCTCGGACATGACGCTTTTGGAAAAGTAGGAACAAAAAGTAGGAATTTTAACAAAAAAGTAGGAATTTTCAGGCTTCATAATCGATTTTGCAGGCAAGTCATCTAATTTTGTCTTGAAGAACGTCATTATGCAGATTTTCCGTAAGGCCCAATCAATTCTTCATTTGTCTTGAAGCGCTTAAAAACGATCATGCAAGTGTCTACAAGTTGAAGTCGTGATCCCCAGTTTGGGCGATAGAGATGATCGATCTAACGGCCTGAAATTTTGAATACAAGTACATATGTAGGCAAAGTCCATGTACCCCACCGGCCCACGATACAAAATTTGAGCTATCGAGCAAATTTTGGGCATGGCATTTATACCTTCCTCTACGAAACTAAAACCATATATATCTGAAGAGTTGTAGAAACATTTCAATAGCGTTTAGCAACTTGCTAATTTCTACGAGAATGAGAGTAACCTCCATATCTTAACAGGACATCAAATTCACGAACCACTGACCGAAAGTTAGTTTTGTCTTAGCGAACCAGATCTAAAGTCATCTATATACATAATTTTAAGCGATTTACGCAGCTTTTAACAAAAATGCTATTTTTTAGCTTTTTCGGTGTTTTTAACAACGAAGCGTCGTGAGTCCGAGCTGGCTTTTTCTACAGGGTTGCCCCCAGGAACAGGTTCCCTCAGAGCCGCCCTCCCTCTTCCCAGAACCCAAGTGTGCCGAGAAAACTAGGGTTTTGATGTTGTGATGTTTTGATCTAACTTCAAAAATGTTTCCGGGTTCGCCGGATTTTTAGGTCTTTTTAAATATTCCTTAGCTATTTTAAGCTAAAAATTAGGTTAAATATTGCATAATGTTTAGCTCAACCGCAAAAATTAATTAGTCTTCAGCATTTTTTTAAAAAACTTAACGTCCCCCAAAAAATTTGTGCCAAGGAAAAAGTCAGCCGAGTCCCACCGGAGGTCGAATTCTTAAGATTTCAGTCCTACATGACTTTCTTTCTTTCTGGGCTGTGTCAAATGAACAGCTCAAAATTGCATTTAAAGTGCAATTCGTTGCTAGTCAAAACCTGAGTTTAGTAAAGTTTTGTACAGGAGTTTTCGAGGACGCAGAACATAAATCTGAAACTTCTTTCTGATCATACATTCTGATAGCTTGTATACAACAGTTAACTCATGTAAGCTTACATCCTAAACTTAAAACCTTAGCTTATAGAAAGCTAACCAAAAGCTTAATCAGCAGACAGCAACCGTGTTCTATCTACGAACCCCGGAAACCATCTCAATTTACAGCAAAACCAATCTGAAGCTAAAATTTTTCGGTTCCACTGGTCCTGCAAATCTGAAAAAAATCTAATTTAGCGAAACCGAAAAGTGTGCGATGTTTGAACGCAGCCCGATCGAAAACACACCCACACCAAATTTCAGCTAATTTTGTCAAGTTATGCGGAATCTGGACCTGGGATGTACGCAGTTTAAATAAGATCCCACTTTTTTGCTAAGCTAACGTGTCCAAGCCAATAGCACTCTGCCGTAAGATTTATGAAATCTGAATTTTACCACAGAAACTGGCAAAACCGACGAAATTTATTCAATTGTAATTTATGCTGCAAATTTTTATGTTCGATTATCTCCCTTATTGTAAGGAATATAGCAAAACAAGCTGCAGATTATTTCCAAATAACAAAAAGTCAGCGATTTTTTGGAAAATTTTCTGTCAAATTAGGCCGATTTCGTCTTTCACAGGAAAAAAGTAGGAACAAACGAAAAAGTAGGAAAAAAGTAGGAAAAGTAAGAACTGACCGAGCACTGCCAAACGAAGAAAAAGTTGGCGGCTTGTTTCCTTATTCATGTCCCCCCCCTCCTGACTATGTGAGAACGGGTTTAGTCGAAAACTTGCGACTATGTTAAGTTAGGCTGGCTATGTAGTTAAGCGTGGCTGGCTATTAATAGGCAAAAGTTAGATTCCTTAGGTTGCGGTTTCACAGGCAAAAACAGATGTCCTGTTTTTTGTGAATTTTGGCTTGTCCATTTTTTGTGAACCTGGCTATAATACGAACTAGCTTTGCTTAACAACCCATATTCAGCAGAAATTGTCCAGACAGAACAAGGCGGCAGTTCTTTAGTAAGAGTTGTGCAAATGTTGTTACAACTTTGAAATTATATATAGTTTACACTTAATTTTGTATTTCATACTGCTCCTTCTGTCCTGTCCTGTCTTCTTAGACTAAACAAACCTTCAAAGTTTCTTTAACCTTTTTGTTCTTCTTCAGGCCTAACTTCGTTAACTTTAAGTAGCGCTTTCTTAATAAGGGGGGATCTTCACTATTTCCTAACAAGTGTGTTTGTGACTTGTGTTGTGTATTTGTATATGTGTGATATGTTATATGTGGTGCAGTATACATGTCTATCATAACCAACTTATTAGTCTGTATCTTAACTTTTGTCAGCTTCTTGGGGCTTGGCCCCTCTCTGTTGCAGTCTTTCAATGTAGCAAACTTTGTTCGTCAAGCGTTGAGTGGTTGTGAAGCTGCCATTTTAGGCCAGTCAGTCTTTCAGGCCTTTACGTTAAGTACTAATATTATGACTTGTTAAGTATATGACATTATATAATATACATGCTACTAACACACGCTTGCTTCTGCGGCAGGCCTCCAAAATGGTATCGCGACGACAAGCTAACAGCAACATTTAAGTCTGGCTCTTTCCTACGGGGGGATGGGGGTTCCTCCCGACTTGGAACGCCAGAATTGCCCCCTCCAGGATTATATACAGGATTAGGGCCTGTTGCCCCCCCCCCCCGACTTCAGAAGTCAACAGAAAAATAGGGTTTTTGGAGAAAATTGTTTTGTCATTTTTTAGCTATTTTAAACCTAAAACTTATGAGTCCCACAATCAGGTCAGGGGCATAACAAGGCGGTATATATATGCGATCACTGTGTATATATGTATATATGTATATGCGATCACTGTGTATAAGGTGTATATATATATACGTGTGCTTAACATCACGTATGGCTGGAGTTGATCGCCAGGGGACGAAACGACATTTATTTATAGAAAACGGGTGGTCAATTTCAAAGAAAAATAACCTGATTGTAAGCCCCTGATGAGTCCCACAATCAGGTCAGTCGGGCATAACAAGGCGATCCATATATGCGATCACTGTGCACAATGATACTTTATGTCACAGCTGTATAGTCGACAGTCGTACAGGTCAATGGTTACTATCTACATTAAGCTTTGCTCTTTTGTGTTAATATGCTTTGTCCTTGACAATCTGGAACGGTTGAGGATTGCTCCCACCAGACTGTCCTGCGCCGGTGCGGATGCGCATCTTATTAGTCGTTTTTATGTTACACATTAACTATTTTAATTTTTACGACAGTGACTTATGAGTACGTATATATATATATATATATCTATATGCTTTCTTATGAAAATCCTTCATTTGAAGGATACTTATGAATGCTGTCGTTCATAATGGATGACGGAACCTTAGGAATACCCGTCGTTTTTGACGTTCGGGGACATTTATTGTTTTATATGCGGGCATTAATTCTTTCTAAGGTGTATATACATATATATATATGTGTGCTTAACATCACGTGTGGCTGGAGTTGATCGCCAGGGGACGAAACGACATTTATTTATAGAAAACGGGTGGTCAATTTCAAAGAAAAATAACCTGATTGTAAGCCCCTGATGAGTCCCATAATCAGGTCAGTCGGGCCAGTAGCGTAGGTACAAAAAAATTTCAGGGGGGGGGGGCGGTTTTGTCCGAGGACTTTTGGGGGGGTAAATTTTTCCCGTTTTGCGTAACATGCACACTGTGTATTATACTGTAAGTTGTCCTATTAATTCAAAAGTCTTCTGCGGTACAGCTTTTCGACTGGTTACAACTGAAAGCGAAATGCTAAGTCCCAAACGGGGGGTCTGGGGGGCAGAGTCCCCCAGCAGTTGAGAAAATTTTTTAAATTTCGCCATTAAACGCTACTGAAACATTTAATTCTTTATAAATGATTTACCAATTGATTAACAAACAACATTTTGTACCTATATTTGCTATTTTCTACGTTTACTGTCTTGTCCGAAAACTGAAACTTATTAGGATGCTCCCATTAAAGAACTGCGTATTCTGATCATATCAACCAATTATGCCAAGGCTGATGATGCTGGGAATAACGCAAATAACAGCAAAACTGCAAAGCAACTTATATATACACACACATTTGTTAGCATGTTTAATGAAAAATAATATTTTCGATAATCGACATGACCAAAATTCGCGCCGGAGGCGCGAAAATTTTTTTAATGGTGTGGAAAATGCATCAATATTGAGCTAATTTAAGCATTAATGTATAATTTGCGTATGTTTCTGATAAAGTTAAACGCCCGCGCCCCGCGCGGGCGTAAAATTTTTCTTTTGCCCAATTTTTTAAGTGGGGCAAAGCCATTATTTCGGGGAGGGCGGCCGCCCCCCCCCGCCCCCCCCCGTATCTACGCTAGTGAGTCGGGCATAACAAGGCGATCCATATATGCGATCACTGTGCACAATGATATTTTATGTCACAGCTGTATAGTCGTACAGGTCAATGGTAATTATCTACATTAAGCTTTGCTCTTTTGTGTTAATTGGGTTAAAAATAGTTAAACTTTCAGCTCAGCAGTGAAAAAGCTATTTTTAAACATTTTTCGAAAAATTTCACTTATGGGGGAGAGACCAAAAGTGGAGGGATAAAATGTGATAAAAAATGCTAAAAATACCGTAAAAATTACGCGTTTTCTACATATACATATACTGCTACAACTAAGCTCGAAAGTGCTCAAAAACCAAGTTTTAGTACCAAAATAGAGATTTTGGACCAAAAAATTCCGGCGAAGCCGGAAAAACGTTGACAATTTTGACCAAAAATACTTAAAATTTGGCATTTTCTGGGCACCTTATAGTGAGTGGGGGGAGCCCAAAAAAGTGGGGGGGGGGGAACGAGCGGGGGGCGGGGTCGAGCGGGAGGGACCCCAAAAAGTGGGGGGCCCCCCCACTCCCCCCCCCCCCCCCAATAAAGAAAACCCAGCCCCCAGAAATCCGCCCCCAGACTTACCCCCCTCCCAGAAATGTTTGCCTAGGAAAAAGTCAGTAAGTTGAACAAAATTCATTTATCTTGTCAGTGATGAGGACTTAGGTGCAGGGTTTTTTTTTTCAAAACGGCCAGTGGGCATTTTAGTGGGCAAACTTAGGATTGAGTGGGCAAATTTAGAGATCGGTGGGCAAAATTACAAAATTTCGCTAAACGGTTTTTAACCTTAATTTTAACTTTGCTTTAATTAATAACGTGTTTTATTCCATACCATCGAATTTCCTGTCGTTTTCTTTAGTTGTGTCTTAAGCAATCTTAGTTTTTATACAATGCAGGGTTCTTACACATATTAAAACAACAGCAGGGGGTCTGGGGGGGCGCAGCCCCCCAGAAGCTGAACGAATTTTTTAAATTTTGATATTTTTGCACATGTTTTGAGTCATAGTTTCGATTTTCTGCAGTTGCATTTTTCTATAAATATGTACATTCTATCTTTTTTACAAATACAAATTTTGCAACATTTCGAGGAGACATATTATTTAGAAATAGACAATAAGTGAAGTGAAGTGAAGCTAATCAAGTTACAATTTAGCAGTGACATAGGAACCCCAGCGGGGGGTCTGGGGGGCGGCAGCCCCCCATAAAAAAGTTGAAGATTTTTTGAAAATTAGCAATAAAACCGTAATAGAAATGTTCACTTCTTTTATCTCTGTGGTCCAATTTTTCAGTGGGCAAACTGCTGGGCAAATTTAAATTTGAGTGGGCAAACTTTTGGCCGAGTGGGCAAATGCCCCCAATTTTGCCCAAAAAAAAACCGTGCTTAGGTGATATATGAAATCTGTACCTATACAAATGACATATTATATATACACTTACAATAAATAAAGGAAATCGAATGCTGTAATGAACCATCGTTTGACGGCAGTGACAATAGAGAAATCCTCTTCGTCACGAAGAGTCCCACCTAAAGAAATACAAGGCAATATATACGTATATATACATCTTCAGATTTAGCAGACCTGCATAAGCTCACGGCATCAGAAAACTAGGCAACGTTTTGAGAGGTTAAATAAAGCCTACTATGGACCTTTAAGAAGCGGTCCGCAATACCTTTCTATGCAAGATTTGAGGCATCTAAAGTTGTAAAATATGCGAAAAAGTTAGTTCAAAAATGGATCGGAAAAATGTTTAAAAATATTAGTGATGGACACCTGATATCATAGGGGTCGCGGCAGCGACCCCTATAATATGTGTCAAAAGTCCCTGGAGACACCGTAAAATAAGCTGCGCAGAGGCTGCGCAAAATCCTGCGCAGATCCTGCGCAGATTTCATGCGCAAATTGTAGAGCACATCGAGTTTAGTATGTGTGCGAAGTTTCAGCCCCGTATCACTTTCCGTTAAAAAGTTGTGCCCCGGACCGGTTATGGCGGCGATGTTTTTTTTCCGGTTTCTCCTATTTAATGGTCGTATTGTCCTGATTTTCCGCCTCTTTCACGTAATCTGCAGCGGAGGCCGGACCTAAAGGGGTATAGGGTCTGGTAGTACCCCATGCGCCATTTAAGAATCGCTACTTTTTTGCGCCGGAGGTGCGCCACAGCGCCGCAGCGGCGCCGCAAAGTCGGCTCAGAGCGAAAAGTGACCATTTTTGTGGTCGCTGCGCAGCTCGAACGTTAAGAGCTGGAGCCGATTTCTTTTTATATTCAGAAACTACATATATTGAACTAACTAAATAGCTAAGTCTCGTTTCTCTATCGCTTCCCATGCGACCACAGTGGCCGGTCAAAAATGGTGAAAATTCGAAAAATGAAAAATCGAAATTTCTCGCTGTGTATTCAACTTAGAAAGCTCAATTCTTTCATACAAAGGTTTTCTGGCACGGCGAATTGATTCCCGTAAGCAGTTTTGCCGTCGGACCCACCCATATTGCTGGGCTGGTTCCACTTTGCTGTCGGGAGGGTCAAGTCGGTACCGACTACTTCCAAGAACACATATTATCCCCTTTTGTGCGGAGCATTTTTGTTACTTGTTTTTATGTACGGATTACGACTATTTTGCGTTAACGGATATCCGGTTATCAGTCTATTCAAAACTTACTTTCAAAGTTTTTTCACCTTCATCCTACGACACTTCCATACCTACCATAGGACATGAGCTTCCTTGCTTATCCCTAGGCTATTTTTATGGGGGGCTTCATGGGCAGGGTTGGGAGTCTCGGTCTCGGTCTCGCCCAAAAGCCGAGACTTGGCCAGTCTCGGTCTCGGTCTCGCTCACCCAAAAGTCTCGGTGGCGGACCGAGACCAAAAGTTTTTTGAAAACATCGAATTTCAGCGAAAATTTTAAATGCATCGAAAATTAACAGACGAGGTGCGGATACCGTATGTTTATGTGTTAAAGTCCCTAATACTGGGCCTAAGCCTCAAAAACTGGAAGAAATTAAGTTTAAGCTTAAAATGGTCAGTCGCGGTCTCGCCCAAAAGCCGAGACTTGGCCAGTCTCAGTCTCGCTACCCTGATCTCGGTCTCGTTCTCGGTAAAATCTCGGACACGCCCAGGGGGGCCTCCCTCGATGGGGCGGGGCATATTTTTAGAACTTTTTTCGAATTTCTGTGGGTTTTTTGTGTACAAAATGCTAAAAATCGGTAAAATGACTAATTTTACCGATTTTTAGCATTTTGTACACAAAAAGCGGTGTTTTAAGCTAAAATAGCGAAAATTTAGTGTAAAAATGGTGAAACTCGGCAATTTTTGGGGTTATGGGGGAAGGTCGGATTCTATGGGGGGCTTTTCACGGGGGGACTCCTCGAATGTGGTGAGGTCGCCGAAGTGGGAGCGGCTGCCCACCCACCCCCACTAGGGATAATCCAGGATTCCGGTGCACATCCCCTGGGCTTTTTCTAGTGAATTTGTCGGGGGGGTGGTCTTTGGGGGGCCCTCGGGGGGCGAGTCATTCCTGTGGGGGGCGAACATTTTTCAACATTTTTCTAAAAACATACTAAAAATAGCGCTGTTTATTGTAGTAATAGCGCTTAAATAAGCAAAAATCGACTAAAAATCTCCGGCGAAGCCGGAAAATTTTTGAAAATTTGGCCTTTTGAGCGATTTTTTCAGGGCAAAAGTTAGTACCAAAAGGGGCACCCACTTTTTTGGGGGGGAAGGGTGTTTATGGGGGGGCGGGGCACACCCCCCCCACTAGAATAAGCCCAGCATCCCTGGACTCTTAGCCCCTAAGTGGGGGTGGGGCTTTTCATGGGGGGGGCTCCTCTAATGGGGCGGCTCCCCCACCCCACCCCCCAATAGGGATAAGCCAGGTTCCGGTGCACATCCCTGGACTCTTAGCCGTAGAGACAGGAGTGTCACCTCGAGTGATGACTGCATCCGTGGAAGGGGAAGCGGTCCTTCTGCACAGACTCTTGTTACCTTGCCAGTCGTGGTGGTACCCATTTACACTAGTTAAGGATGGACAGCTGGGTTGGCTAGAGCTGAGAAAGCTTTGTGATCACAGAGAGGTCTGAAGTTCTAGTCAGCGCCTAATTCTAATCAAGTTTTAGCATCAAAAAAGGCGATTAAAAATTTTGACCAAAAATCCTAAAGATATGGCAATTTCTGGGCACCTTAGGGTAAGTGGGGGGGGGGAAGCCCAAAAAAGTGGGAGTGGGGGCCGGCCGAGTGGGGGGAGGTGCTCGAGTGGGGGGAACCCAAAAAGTGGGGGGCGCCCCCCACCCCACAGTAAAATAAACCCAGGTTTTAGGTGGAATTTTGTAGCTAAATCTCCAAGCTAAATCTGAACATTTGTGTTTTTCCGGCAGAACATACAATATATACGTATACACGTAACATAAATACAATTGCGATATATACAAAAACAAACTCAAACTTACTACTGTCTATGAATGGCATAATTTATTATAGTCGTACCAAACTGTAAAAGCAACAAAGACAGATTAGATCAGTTTTTACATGTAAAGCAAGCAAATGTTTAGTTACAATTTCATTAGGTTTCTTTCTACACCATTATTTTGATCGATCGATTCTACTGATCGATCGATTGATCGGATCGATCTCTCGATTCGATTTTTGAAATCAGCGACCTCGATTTACCCTAGGGGCACCTTCTCATCCAAACCGGAGACAAATTTTTTTCGAAACATAAGGGGGAACCAAGGCAAAATTTTTGCCCCCCCATCTTTATAAGTGCCAAACTTTCGACCAACTTTACCTCCCCCCCCAGATTTTTTGATTACCCTCCCTCCACAGTGGCGGATCCAGGATTCCAGTGGAGGGGAACGGGGGTCCGGAGCCCCCCTCCCTTTGCGATCTGGGCCCCCTCCTTTGACATTCCGTGCCCAACCTAGAAAATTTTTTCAGCTGTTTATATGCATATTTTGAGTGAAAATTAAGCATAATTTTAATAAATTTTACAAATTTTTAAAAAATTTCGCCTGCGACGCACTTATACTTCTAAATAAAAATAAATACTACTATAAATATCGGTGATTTATAGCCTATTTTTCTAATTTTTTCAAAAATTTTCAGAAGTTGCAAAAAATTTTTCAAAAATTTTGCATTTTTTACTTGGTTTGGACCTTTTGGACCCAATTTTAGGGGGAGGGTGGTTTGAGCTCGGCTTGGGGGGAGTAGTTGAGGTCGGGGGAGGGGGGTCTGGCCTCTCCGTGGGGGGTCTCACAGGGGGTAAACTGTAGCCTGGTACACCTATGTTCATAACGTATATATATATATATATATAAATGGGCAATGCAAGATTGATAATTAGCAGCCTCTGAAAGTATTCTAGAATAAATCGTGGAAGTGAAAAATTCTGAAAAGCATCCAATTTCGTTTTGGTTTTCTACTGATCGATTATACAACTCAATAACGCATCTCATCTTAACTAATCTTTTTAAACATTTGAATTGCTGAATTTTCCACGATTTCAAAAAATTCTTCAACTTCGATTCGACCCCCCGTTTTGCACATTATCTTTGTTGCCCTTGTATATATATATAGCCATGGGGTGAAAAAAACTCACCCCCTTTTTTGGGGGAAAAAACCCACCCGCCTCCTGGGTCATGGGTTGGAGATATGAGCTCCAAAACATAGCAGCAGGAAGCGCGACTCTTTCTAACCTATGTACGCAAAGATCAAGTCATTTGGTTCACTCCTGCTTATTTTAACATTTTGAAAATGACAACTACTTTTTGGTTCAACCATCCAAAAATTTACCAAAGTTTGGAGCGATGTAACTTTTGACTGGGTTGGGCTAGAAAAGTTTTGCAAATATCTTCAATGATGGCAGCTCTTCCTCTTTGCACACAGCCAAAATTAGACTGATTCGCTGTACCGTTAGTCTGGCACATTGCCAAACGTGGCGGGGAAAAAACCCACCCAAATTTTTTTGAAAATTTTTTTTAACAACTCAACACGGAAACAATTAGAGACTATAGCACGGTACTATCGGGCACGCTGCGTCATCCTATGCGGTCAGATTCGGACAATTTTGCTTACCTGGCTAGCTAGGGGCTAAAAACCTTAAAAGTGCCATTTCGTAGCTGGAGGACCCAATACAGGTGCAATTGTGGATTTTAACAGCCAATTCTACGTAAAAAAACAATTCTCTACACGATAGAATAAGTTTTATCAAATTACATCATTTTTAGCATTTTTCAAAAATTGCCCTATGTTTACATATATATATATGTGATAAACTTTATGAAACCTGGCCAGTTGATGCAGCATTTTCAACGGCACATGAGATCTCAAAAAAGCTACTTAGATCGGGTTTTTTGGTTCATGCTAACTAAAAAAGGGTTGAATTTTACACTGGAAGTGTCAGAATTGCGACAGAACAATTTTTAAGACCTGTGAGGGGTGGGTTTATTTCCCCCCCATTTGGGTTCCCCCCCATTGGGTTTTTTCCCCCGCTACTTTTTGCATTATATATACCGCTCTAACGGTACAACTTATAGAAGTGCAAATAGGCTTAAAAGAAAGTTCTATATAAGTACGCCAAGTACGATGGTATATAAAGTTCTCAGATAACCCTTAAAAAAGTTCCAGCCAAAATCCGAAAATGTGGGTTTTCCCCCATGGCTATAACTTGTCTTCTTTATTGACACCATTCCTTGTATATATATATATATATATATATACTATTTTACTGCAAGTTTATCATTTCATAAGTTACTATATATACGTATACACCTCAATTTTATTTATTTAATCTTTTCGAAAGTTTGCATGACGGATTTTTTTCCAATTTCAAAAATTTCTTCAACTTCTGGAGAGCTCTGGCCCCCAGACCCCCGTGTGCTTGCTGTGTCAATTCACCATGCTTTGCTTCGCTCACGGGATATATACAGTTTTTCCAATTGGCAAGTGACTAATCTTTTCAAGATTATTTTTCATGTAAAAATATTTTGTTCCTGGAAAAAGAAAATTTTTACCCCTCCCCCGAAAAATTTTTTCAGCGGGCACCCTCCTTTTCAAAATACTGGAGCCGCCACTGACCCTCCCCCAACTTTTGGCTACCCCCCCAAACCCCCCCCCAACGATTTTTGGCATAGGTGTGGCTGGCGAAAAAAGTGGGGGTGGGGGTTCAGAAAAAAGTAGGGAGAGGGTTTGGCGAAAAAAGGGGGAGGGGGGTCGCGAAAAGTCGATTTGGGGGGAGGGGTAAGAAAAATTTTCTAGGGGGGGTCGGCGAAAAATTTCGAAAAAAGTCGGTTTTTCGTTAAAGAAATGAAAAATTTTCTTAATTTACAGCTATTTTTAATGATTTTTGGCTTAATTAAGCGAAGTCTAGCAATTTTTGGCTTAATTAAGCGAATTCTAGCAATTTTTCGCCAATTTTTGGAATTTTTTTGAAAAATTTCGAATTTTTAGCTAAAAATTTTCAAAAATTTAGGTAGGGGTTTGAAAATTTTTAGGGGGGAGGGGTCTGAAAAAATCGATTTGGGGGAGGGGTAGGAAAAAATTTTTAGGGGGGGTTGGCGACCCCTCCTTTCAAAAGTTTTTGACCAAATTTACCCCCCCCCCCCATCTTTTTTGAAGTACCCTCCCCCAACTTCTGGCAACCCCCCCCCCCCGAACCCCCCCAACGATTTTTGGACCCAAAAAGTTAGCTAAATTTGGTCGAAAAATGGTCATTTTTTGAAAAATTTTTCTAAAATTTTGACGTAAAATCGCTTTAAAACGGTGCAAAAACACCTAAAACGTTAAGAACAAGCCTTATTTTGATGAAAAAACGGCTAAATTACAGAAAAATTTGCATTTTTTGGCCATTTTTCGAAATTTCTGATTTCCGAATTCTGGGGGGGGGGGTTGCGGGGGTACCGGTCTCGGTCTCGGTCTCGTCCAAAAGCCGAGACTTGACCAGTCTCGGTCTCGGTCTCGCTCACCCAAAAGTCTCGGTCTCGGACCGAGACCGGAAATTTTTTGAAAACATCTAATTTTAGCGAAAATTTGAAATTTATGTAACGAAAATTAACTGACGATGTGCTAAAACCGTATGTTTATGTGTTAAAGCCCTTATATAATACTGACCCTACGCCTCAAAAACTGGTGGAAATTAAGTTTAAGCTTAAAATTGCTAGTCTCGGTCTCGCCCAAAAGCCGAGACTTGGCCAGTCTCGATCTCGGTCTCGGTACCTTGGTCTCGGTCTCGGTGAAATCTCGGTCTCGCCCAACATCACATTTCGGAGGTCGGCCACGATTTACCCCCCCCCCCCCCAGCTGGCTTACTTCTCGGCCAAAATTTATGGGGGGGGGGGGGGGGGGGGGGGGGGATATGGGGGGCTGGGGGGGGCCCCCCCCCCCATCGCTGGGGGGGGGCTCACCGAAAATGGGGAGGGGGCATATTTTTTGACAAATTTTTAGGTTTTTTGTGTAAAAAAATGCTAAAAATCGCTAAAAAAATAACTAATTTTTGGTGCTTATTAAGCTAAAATAGTGGAAATTGAGGTAAAAATCCGGCGAAGCCGAAAATTTTTTTGAAAATTTAGGCTAAAATGGCAATTTTTGGAGTTATGGGGGGGGAGTGGTCGGAATTTATGGGGGGGGCTCCTCGAATGGGGGGGAGGTAGCCGAAGGGGCCCCCCCCCCACCCAATAGAAGTAAGCCAGCCCAGACCCAAAGTTCCAGAAACTATGGGGGGGGGGCGGGTTTGGGGGAGGGGGGTAACCCCCCCAGCCGTTTTACAAACGCCCCGCCAGAAATTTTTGGGGGTCCCCGCCCCCCGCCCCCCCCCCACTGGGGGGGGGGGGGTAGTCGCGCCGAAGGAGCGAAAAATGCCAAAATTTGGGCAGTTTTAGGATCAATTTTGCAAAATTTTTCAAAAAAGTCCAAATTTTTGGCTTAACGTGTTTATTATCGCGAGAAATATATACACATTTGTAACGGTTTTATGGACTTCTAAACTCAATACTGACCTTATTCTGGACTCAGAAACATGTTGGCAATCAAGTTTTCGAGTTTAAAAACACTGTCTAATGTCAAAATTACTTAATGCTGTCGTGTTTTTCGGCATTAGCAATAGCTGAAAATGCGATGTTTGGCATAAAAATTGAAAAAAATTTTGGGGGATGTTTGGGGGGCCCTGGGGGGGGGGGGGTTGGGGGGTCTAAAAAGGGGGCCCCCCCAAAATTTCGGAGTAGGGGGCCCCCCCCCAAAATGTTTATAGGTGATTTATAGCCTATTTTTCTAATTTTTTCAAAAATTTTCAGAAGTTGCAAAAAATTTTTTCAAAAATTTTGCATTTTTTACTTGGTTTGGACCTTTTGGACCCAATTTTAGGGGGGAGGGTGGTTTGAGCTCGGCTTGGGGGGAGTAGTTGAGGTCGGGGGAGGGGGGTCTGGCCTCTCCGTGGGGGGTCTCACAGGGGGTAAACTGTAGCCTGGTACACCTATGTTCATAACGTATATATATATAAATGGGCAATGCAAGATTGATAATTAGCAGCTTCTGAAAGTGTTCTAGAATAAATCGTGGAAGTGAAAAATTCTGAAAAGCATCCAATTTCGTTTTGGTTTTCTACTGATCGATTATACAACTCAATAACGCATCTCATCTTAACTAATCTTTTTAAACATTTGAATTGCTGAATTTTCCACGATTTCAAAAAATTCTTCAACTTCGATTCGACCCCCCGTTTTGCACATTATCTTTGTTGCCCTTGTATATATATATATAGCCATGGGGTGAAAAAACTCACCCCCTTTTTTGGGGGAAAAACCCACCCGCCTCCTGGGTCATGGGTTGGAGATATGAGCTCCAAAACATAGCAGCAGGAAGCGCGACTCTTTCTAACCTATGTACGCAAAGATCAAGTCATTTGGTTCACTCCTGCTTATTTTAACATTTTGAAAATGACAACTACTTTTTGGTTCAACCATCCAAAAATTTACCAAAGTTTGGAGCGATGTAACTTTTGACTGGGTTGGGCTAGAAAAGTTTTGCAAATATCTTCAATGATGGCAACTCTTCCTCTTTGCACACAGCCAAAATTAGACTGATTCGCTGTACCGTTAGTCTGGCACATTGCCAAACGTGGCGGGGAAAAAACCCACCCAAATTTTTTTGAAAAATTTTTTAACAACTCAACACGGAAACAATTAGAGACTATAGCACGGTACTATCGGGCACGCTGCGTCATCCTATGCGGTCAGATTCGGACAATTTTGCTTACCTGGCTAGCTAGGGGCTAAAAACCTTAAAAGTGCCATTTCGTAGCTGGAGGACCCAATACAGGTGCAATTGTGGATTTTAACAGCCAATTCTACGTAAAAAAACAATTCTCTACACGATAGAATAAGTTTTATCAAATTACATCATTTTTAGCATTTTTCAAAAATTGCCCTATGTTTACATATGTGTTAAACTTTATGAAACCTGGCCAGTTGATGCAGCATTTTCAACGGCACATGAGATCTCAAAAAAGCTACTTAGATCGGGTTTTTTGGTTCATGCTAACTAAAAAAGGGTTGAATTTTACACTGGAAGTGTCAGAATTGCGACAGAACAATTTTTAAGACCTGTGAGGGGTGGGTTTATTTTCCCCCCATTTGGGTTCCCCCCCATTGGGTTTTTTCCCCCGCTACTTTTTGCATTATATATACCGCTCTAACGGTACAACTTATAGAAGTGCAAATAGGCTTAAAAGAAAGTTCTATATAAGTACGCCAAGTACGATGGTATATAAAGTTCTCAGATAACCCTTAAAAAAGTTCCAGCCAAAATCCGAAAATGTGGGTTTTCCCCCATGGCTATAACTTGTCTTCTTTATTGACACCATTCCTTGTATATATATATATATATATATATATATATATATATATATCATAGGGGGTCGCGGCAGCGACCCCTATAATATGTGTCAAAAGTCCCTGGAGACACCGTAAAATAAGCTGCGCAGAGGCTGCGCAAAATCCTGCGCAGATCCTGCGCAGATTTCATGCGCAAATTGTAGAGCACATCGAGTTTAGTATGTGTGCGAAGTTTCAGCCCCGTATCACTTTCCGTTAAAAAGTTGTGCCCCGGACCGGTTATGGCGGCGATGTTTTTTTTTTCCCGGTTTCTCCTATTTAATGGTCGTATTGTCCTGACTTTCCGCCTCTTTCACGTAATCTGCAGCGGAGGCCGGACCTAAAGGGGTATAGGGTCTGGTAGTACCCCATGCGCCATTTAAGAATCGCTACTTTTTTTGCGCCGCAGGTGCGCCACAGCGCCGCCGCAAAGTCGGCTCAGAGCGAAAAGTGACCATTTTTGTGGTCGCTGCGCAGCTCGAACGTTAAGAGCTGGAGCCGATTTCTTTTTATATTCAGAAACTACATATATTGAACTAACTAAATAGCTAAGTCTCGTTTCTCTATCACTTCCCATGCGACCACAGTGGCCGGTCAAAAATGGTGAAAATTCGAAAAATGAAAAATCGAAATTTCTCGCTGTGTATTCAACTTAGAAAGCTCAATTCTTTCATACAAAGGTTTTCTGGCACGGCGAATTGATTCCCATAAGCAGTTTTGCCGTCTGACCCACCCATATTGCTGGGCTGGTTCCACTTTGCTGTCGGGAGGGTCAAGTCGGTACCGACTTCCAAGAACACCATATAGGACTGTGCATAGCCTCTCAAAACTTTGTCCATAGGGGTTTTCTGGTGCGCCCAGCTCATTTCCGGAGTCCGTTTTGCCGTCCGACCCACCCATTTTGCTGGACTGGCTCCACTTTGCCGTTTGAAGGGTAAATCGGGTAGGGGGTCAAGTGGTCAAAAAATAAGATTTTTTCAAAAGTGGTCAAATTTGGTACCAAATGAAAGCGCTAAGTGAGCTGAGCATCTTTTGTCATAGAACTGCGTACCTAATGTGGCTGTAGAGTGCTGTGGTAGGCTGGGGTTGGGGACTTAGGCGATTTTGGGTCAAAACTAAAATTTTTCAAAAGTGGTCAAATTTGGTACCAAATGAAAGCCCGCATCGAGCTGAGCAACTTTTGTCATAGAAGTGCGTACCTAAAGTGGCTGTAGAGGGCTGTGGTGGGGTGGGGTGGGTACTTAGGTCAAAAAATTAAAATTTTCAAAAGTGGTCAAATTTGGTACCAAATGAAAGCCCGCATCGAACTGAGCAACTTTTGTCATAGAAGTGCGTACCTAAAGTGGCTGTAGAGGGCTGTGGTGGGGTGGGGTGGGGACTTAGGCGATTTTGGGTCAAAAATTAAAATTTTCAAAAGTGGTCAAATTTGGTACCAAATGAAAGCCCGCATCGAACTGAGCAACTTTTGTCATAGAAGTGCGTACCTAAAGTGGCTGTAGAGGCCTGTGGTGGGGTGGGGTGGGGACTTAGGCGATTTTGGGTCAAAAATTAAAATTTTCAAAAGTGGTCAAATTTCGAGTCAAATCGTACTGAACAACTTTCGCCATAGAACCACCCACCCAAACTTGCTGTGTCGGATTTATATACTTTCTGTCTCAACCGGATTAAACGACAGACATAGGCCCAACACACATATTATCCCCTTTTGTGCGGAGCATTTTTGTTACTTGTATATATATATATATACTATTTTACTGCAAGTTTATCATTTCATAAGTTACTATATATACGTATACACCTCAATTTTATTTATTTAATCTTTTCGAAAGTTTGCATGACGGATTTTTTTCCAATTTCAAAAATTTCTTCAACTTCTGGAGAGCTCTGGCCCCCAGACCCCCGTGTGCTTGCTGTGTCAATTCACCATGCTTTGCTTCGCTCACGGGATATATACAGTTTTTCCAATTGGCAAGTGACTAATCTTTTCAAGATTATTTTTCATGTAAAAATATTTTGTTCCTGGAAAAAGAAAATTTTTACCCCTCCCCCGAAAAATTTTTTCAGCGGGCACCCTCCTTTTCAAAATACTGGAGCCGCCACTGACCCTCCCCCAACTTTTGGCTACACCCCCAAACCCCCCCCCCCAACGATTTTTGGCATAGGTGTGGCTGGCGAAAAAAGTGGGGGTGGGGGTTCAGAAAAAAGTAGGGAGAGGGTTTGGCGAAAAAAGGGGGAGGGGGGTCGCGAAAAGTCGATTTGGGGGGAGGGGTAAGAAAAATTTTCTAGGGGGGGTCGGCGAAAAATTTCGAAAAAAGTCGGTTTTTCGTTAAAGAAATGAAAAATTTTCTTAATTTACAGCTATTTTTAATGATTTTTGGCTTAATTAAGCGAAGTCTAGCAATTTTTGGCTTAATTAAGCGAATTCTAGCAATTTTTCGCCAATTTTTGGAATTTTTTTGAAAAATTTCGAATTTTTAGCTAAAAATTTTCAAAAATTTAGGTAGGGGTTTGAAAATTTTTAGGGGGGAGGGGTCTGAAAAAATCGATTTGGGGGGAGGGGTAGGAAAAAATTTTTAGGGGGGGTTGGCGACCCCTCCTTTCAAAAGTTTTTGACCAAATTTACCCCCCCCCCCAGATTTTTTGACTTACCCTCCCCCAACTTTTGGCTACCCCCCCCCCCGAACCCCCCCAACGATTTTTGGACCCAAAAAGTTAGCTAAATTTGGTCGAAAAATGGTCATTTTTTGAAAAATTTTTCTAAAATTTTGACGTAAAATCGCTTTAAAACGGTGCAAAAACACCTAAAACGTTAAGAACAAGCCTTATTTTGATGAAAAAACGGCTAAATTACAGAAAAATTTGCATTTTTGGCCATTTTTCGAAATTTCTGATTTCCGAATTCTGGGGGGGGGGGGTTGGGGGGTACCGGTCTCGGTCTCGGTCTCGTCCAAAAGCCGAGACTTGACCAGTCTCGGTCTCGATCTCGGTCTCGGTCTCGCTCACCCAAAAGTCTCGGTCTCGGACCGAGACCGGAAATTTTTTGAAAACATCTAATTTTAGCGAAAACTTGAAATTTATGTAACGAAAATTAACTGACGATGTGCTAAAACCGTATGTTTATGTGTTAAATAAATTAGAGGTGTATACGTATATATAGTAACTTATGAAATGATAAACTTGCAGTAAAATAGTATATATATATATATATACAAGTAACAAAAAATGCTCCGCACAAAAGGGGATAATATGTGTGTTGGGCCTATGTCTGTCGTTTAATCCGTTGAGACAGAAAGTATGTGAATCCGACACAGCAAGTTTGGGTGGGTGGTTCTATGGCGAAAGTTGTTCAGTACGATCTGACTCGAAATTTGACCACTTTTTGAAAACTTTAATTTTTGACCCAAAATCGCCTAAGTCCCCACCCCCACCCCACCACAGGCCTCTACAGCCACTTTAGGTACGCACTTCTATGACAAAAGTTGCTCAGTTCGATGCGGGCTTTCATTTGGTACCAAATTTGACCACTTTTGAAAATTTTAATTTTTGACCCAAAATCGCCTAAGTCCCCACCCCACCCCACCACAGCCCTCTACAGCCCCTTTAGGTACGCACTTCTATGACAAAAGTTGCTCAGTTCGATGCGGGCTTTCATTTGGTACCAAATTTGACCACTTTTTAAAATTTTAATTTTTGACCAAAAATCGCCTAATTCCCCACCCCACCCCACCACAGCCCTCTACAGCCACTTTAGGTACGCACTTCTATGACAAAAGTTGCTCAGTTCGATGCGGGCTTTCATTTGGTACCAAATTTGACCACTTTTGAAAAATTTTAGTTTTGACCCAAAATCGCCTAAGTCCCCAACCCCAGCCTACCACAGCACTCTACAGCCACTTTAGGTACGCAGTTCTATGACAAAAGTTGCTCAGCTCACTTAGCGCTTTCATTTGGTACCAAATTTGACCACTTTTGAAAAATCTTATTTTTTGACCACTTGACCCCTACCCGATTTACCCTTCAAACGGCAAAGTGGAGCCAGTCCAGCAAAAATGGGTGGGTCGGACGGCAAAACGGACTGGGGGCCGGAAATGAGCTGGGCGCACCAGAAAACCCCTATGGACAAAGTTTTGAGAGGCTATGCACAGTCCTATATGGTGTTCTGGGGGGGGGGGGGGGGGGGGGGGAGGGGGGGGGGAGGGGGGGGTGGAAGTCGGTACCGACTTGACCCTCCCGACAGCAAAGTGGAACCAGCCCAGCGATATGGGTGGGTCAGACGGCAAAACTGCTTATGGGAATCAATTCGCCGTGCCAGAAAACCTTTTGTATGAAAGAATTGAGCTTTCTAAGTTGAATACACAGCGAGAAATTTCTGATTTTTCATTTTTCGAATTTTCACCATTTTTGACCGGCCACTGTGGTCGCATGGGAAGTGATAGAGAAACGAGACTTAGCTATTTAGTTAGTTCAATATATGTAGTTTCTGAATATAAAAAGAAATCGGCTCCAGCTCCTAACGTTCGGAGCTGCGCAGCGACCACAAAAATGGTCACTTTTCGCTCTGAGCCGACCTTGCGGCGGCGCTGTGGCGCACCTGCGGCGCAAAAAAAGTAGCGATTCTTAAATGGCGCATGGGGTACTACCAGACCCTATACCCTTAGGTCCGGCCTCCGCCGCAGATTACGTGAAAGAGGCGGAAAGTCAGGACAATACGACCATTAAATAGGAGAAACCGGGAAAAAAAAAACATCGCCGCCAGAACCGGTCCGGGGCACAACTTTTAACGGAAAGTGATATGGGGCTGAAACTTCGCACACATACTAAACTCGATGTGCTCTACAATTTGCGCATGAAATCTGCGCAGGATCTGTGCAGGATTTTGCGCAGCCTCTGTGCAGCTTATTTCACGGTGTCTCCAGGGACTTTTGACACATATTATAGGGCCGCTGCCGCGACCCCTAGGCGATATATATATATATATATATATATATATATATATATACAAGGAATGGTGTCAATAAAGAAGACAAGTTATAGCCATGGGGGAAACCCACATTTTCGGATTTGGGCTGGAACTTTTTAAGGGTTATCTGAGAACTTTATATACCATCGTACTTGGCGTACTTATATAGAACTTTCTTTTAAGCCTATTTGCACTTCTCTAGGTTGTACCGTTAGAGCGGTATAATGCAAAAAGTAGCGGGGGAAAAAACCCAATGGGGGGAAAAACCCAAATGGGGGGAAAATAAACCCACCCCTTACATGACATGTCTTAGAAATTGTTCTATCGCAATTCTGACACTTCCAGTGTAAAATTCAACCCTTTTTTAGTTAGCATGAACCAAAAAACCCGATCTAAGTAGCTTTTTTGAGATCTCATGTGCTGTTGAAAATGCTGCATCAACTGGCCAGGTTTCATAAAGTGCTTAACACATATGTAAACATAGGGCAACCTTTTTGAAAAATGCTAAATGATGTAATTTGATAAAACTTATTCTATCGTGTAGAGAATTGTTTTTTTACGTAGAATTGGCTGTTAAAATCCACAATTGCACCTGTATTGGGTCCTCCACTCAGAAATGGCACTTTTTTGGCTTTAGGCCCCTAGCTAGCCAGGTAAGCAAAATTGTCCGAATCTGACCGCATAGGATGACGCAGCGTGCCCGATAGTACCCCGTGCTATAGTCTCTAATTGTTTCCGGTGTTGAGTTGTTAAAAAATTTTTCAAAAAAATTTGGGTGGGTTTTTCCCGCCACGTTTGGCAATGTGCCAGACTAACGGTACAGCGAATCAGTCTAATTTTTGGCTGTGTGAAAAGAGGAAGAGTTGCCATCATTGAAGATATTTGCAAAACTCTTCCTCACTAACCCAGTCAAAAGTTACATCGCTCCAAACTTTGCAATTCTTTGGATGGTTGAACCAAAAAGTAGTTGTCATTTTCAAAATGTTAAAATAAGCAGGAGTGAACCAAATGACTTGATCTTTGCGTACATAGGAGCAGAAAGAGTCGCGCTTCCTGCCGCTATGTTTTGAGCTCATATCTCCAACCCATGACCCAGGAGGCGGGGTGGGTTTTTCCCCTGAAAAGGGGGTGAGTTTTTCACCCCATGGTTATATATATATACAAGGGCAACAAAGATAATGTGCAAAACGGGGGGTCGAATCGAAGTTGAAGAATTTTTTGAAATCGTGAAAAATTCAGCAATTCAAATGTTTAAAAAGATTAGTTAAGATGTGAGATGCGTTATTGAGTTGTATAATCGATCAGTAGAAAACCAAAACGAAATTGGATGCTTTTCAGAATTTTTCACTTCCACGATTTATTCTAGAACACTTTCAGAAGCTGCTAATTATCAATCTGCATTGCCCATTTATATATATATACGTTATGAACATAGGTGTACCAGGCTACAGTTTACCCCAGAGACTTCCACGGAGAGGCCAGGACTCTCCCTCCCCGACCTCAACTACTCCCCCAAGCCGAGCTCTCAAACCACCCTCCCCCTAAAATTGGGTCCAAAAGGTCCAAACCAAGTAAAAATGCAGTACTTTGAAAAATTTTTTGCACTCTTGAAAATTTTTGAAAAAATTAGAAAAATAGGCTATAAATCACCTATAAACATTTTGGGGGGGGCCCCCCTACTCCGAAATTTTGGGGGGGCCCCCCTTTTCAAACCCCCCCCACCCCCCCCCCCCCCCCCCCCCCCCCCCCCCAGGGGCCCCCAAACATCCCCCCAAAATTTTTTTCAATTTTTTATGCCAAACATCGCATTTTCAGCTATTGCTAATGCCGAAAAACACGACAGCATTAAGTAATTTTGACATTAGACAGTGTTTTTAAACTCGAAAACTTGATTGCCAACATGTTTCTGAGTCCAGAATAAGGTCAGTATTGAGTTTAGAAGTCCATAAAACCGTTATAAACGTGTATATATTTCTCGCGATAATAAACACGTTAAGCCAAAAATTTGGACTTTTTTGAAAAATTTTGCAAAATTTACCCTAAAAATGCCCAAATTTTGGCCAATTTTCGCGCCTTCGGCGCGACTACCGCCCCCCCCCCACATTTGGTCGAAAAATGGCATTTTTTGATTTTTCTAAATTTGACCTATGAGGGGTGCAAAAGCGCGAGACGCCTTATTTGAGAAAAGGGCGGGTACACCCCAGAAAATTTGCATTTTTTGGCCATGTGGCGAAATTTCTGAGGCCGAATTCTGGGGGGCTGTTGGGGGGTATATACCCCCATCACATTTCGGGGGTCGGCCAAGATTTAAACCCCCCCCTTAGAAACACTGGGGGGTTACCCCCCCCCCCCCATAGTTTCCCTGGAACTTTGGGGTCTGGGGGGGGTTCGCCATTTCTACCGGGGGGGGTATCCCCCCCAAAAATTGGCCAAATTTACCCCCCCCCCCAGATTTTTTGACTTACCCTCCCCCATAAATTTGGCTACCCCCCCCGAACCACCCCAAAATTTTGGACCAATTTTAGCCTAAATTTGGTCAAAAAATGGTCAATTTTTTGCCAAATTTTTACCAAAATTTTGACCTAAAATCGCTTTAAAACGGTGCAAAAACACCTAAAATTCGTTATTTAAGCGATTTAGCCTTATTTTGACGCAAAAAAGACCTAAAAATTTGTCGTAAATTTTGCATTTTTTGCCCATTTTCGAAATTTGTGAGGTCCGCATCGAGGGGGGGGGGGGGGGGTCGTGGGGGGGAACCAGCCCACTTTCGGAGGTCGCCAAGATATACCCCCCCCCCGCCCCCCCACCCCCATGCCCCCCCCCCCAAACCAGCCGATAGTTTCCAGCTGGGGGGAGTCTGGGAAGTAAATCTTGGCCGACCTCCGAAATGCGATGTTGGGCGAGACCTAAATTTCACCGAGACCGAGACGAGGGCGAAGGTACAAATGAGACCAGAGACCGAGACTGGCCAAGTCTCGGCTTTTGGGCGAGACCGAGACTAGCAATTTTAAGCTTAAACTTAATTTCCACAAGGTTTTGAGGCTTAGGGTCAGTATTAAGGACTTTAACACATAAACATGGTTTTAGCACATCGTCAGTTAATTTTCGTTACATAAATTTCAAGTTTTCGCTAAAATTAGATGTTTTCAAAAATTTCCGGTCTCGGTCCGAGACCGAGATTTTCAGATGAGAACGAGACCGAGACCGAGATCGAGACCGAGACTGGTCAAGTCTCGGCTTTTGGACGAGACCGAGACCGAGACCGGTACCCCCCAACCCCCCCCCCCCCCAGAATTCGAAATCAAAAATTTCGAAAAATGGCCAAAAATGCAAATTTTTCTGTAATTTAGCCGTTTTTTCATCAAAATAAGGCTTGTTCTTAACGTTTTAGGTGTTTTTGCACCGTTTTAAAGAGATTTAACGTCAAAATTTTAGAAAAATATTTCAAAAAATGACCATTTTCGACCAAATTTAACTTTTTTGGGTCCAAAAATCGTTGGGGGGGTTCGGGGGGGGTAGCAAAAGTTGGGGGTAAGTCAAAAAATCTGGGGGGGGGGGTAAATTTGGTCAAAAAATTTTGAAAGGAGGGTCGCCAACCCCCCTAAAATTTTTTTTCCTACACCTCCCCCCAAACCGATTTTTACAGCCCCCTCCCCCCTAAAAATTTTCAAACCCCTACCTAAATTTTTTTTGAAAATTTTTAGCTAAAAATTCGAAATTTTTTCCAAAAAATTCCAAAAATTGGCAAAATTTCGCTTAATTAAGCCAAAAATTGCTAGAATTCGCTTAATTAAGCCAAAAATCGTTAAAAATAGCTGTACATTAAGAAAATTTTTCATTTTTTAACGAAATACCGTCTTTTTTCGAAATTTTTCGCCGACCCCCCCCTAAAAAATTGTTCTTACCCCTGCCCCCAAATCGACTTTTGGCGACCCCCTCCCCCCTTGTTCGGCAAACCCTCTCCCTTTTTTCTGGAACCCCCACCCCCATGTTTTCGCCAGCCACACCTATGGCGAAAATAGTGGGGGGGGGGGGTGGGGGTGTAGCCAAAAGTTGGAGTAGGGTCAGTGGCGGATCCAGTATTTTTGAAAAGGGGTGCCCTTGAAAAATTTTTCCGGGGGGGGGGGTAACCAAATTTTTCGGGAGGGGGTAAAAATTTCTTTTTCCAGGAACAAAATATTTTTACAAGAAAATTAAAATGCTAGAAAAGGGTAGTCACTTGCCAATTTGAAAAACTGTATATATCCCGTGAGTGAAGCAAAGCATGGAGAATTAATATACAACAAGCACATGGGGGTCTGGGGGGCAGAGCCCCCAGAAGTTGAAGAATTTTTTGAAATTGGAAAAAAATCCGTCATGCAAACTTTTGAAAAGATTAAATAAATAAAATGGAGATTATATATATATATATATATATACCTATATATAGTAGCTTACGAAGTGAAAAACTTGCAGTAAAATAGTATAAGTATATACAAGGAATGGTGGCAATAAAGAGGACAAGCTACGATGGCAACAAAGATAATGTGCGAAACGGGGGGTCTGGTGGGCGGGTCTGGTACTTTCTTTTAAGCCTATTTGCACTTCTCTAGGTTGTACCGTTAGAGCGGTATAAAGTAGCGGGGGAAAAACCCAATGGGGGTAAAAAACCCAAATGGGGGAAAATAAACCCACCCCTCATAGGTCCTAAAAATTGTTCTATCACAATTCTGACACTTCCAGTGTAAAATTCAACCCTTTTTTTGTTAGTATGAACCAAAAAACCCGATCTACAAGCTTTTTTTGAGATCTCATGTGCCGTTGAAAATGCTGCATCAACTGGCCAGGTTTCATAAAGTTTAACACATAAACATAGGGCAATTTTTGAAAAATGCTAAAAATGATGTAATTTGATAAAACTTATTATTCTATCGTGTAGAGAATGGTTTTTTACGTAGAATTGTCTGTTAAAATCCACAATTGTACCTGTATTGGGTCCTCCAGCAGCGAAACGGCACTTTTAAGGTTTTTAGCCCCTAGCTAGCAAGGTAATCAAAATTGTCCGAATCTGACCGCATAGGATGACGCAGCGTGCTCGATAGTACCGTGCTATAGTCTCTAATTGTTTCCGTGGGGGTTGAGTTGTTAAAAAAATTTTTCAAAAAAATTTGGGTGGGTTTTTCCCCCAAAGTGGGACTTTTCCCCCGCCACGTTTGGCAATGTGCCAGACAAACGGTACAGCGGATCGGTCTAATTTTGGCTGTGTGCAAAGAGGAAGAGTTGCCATCATTGCAGATATTTGCAAAACTTTTCTAACCCAACCCAGTCAAAAGTTACATCGGTCCAAACTTTTAGTAAATTTTTGGATGGTTGACCAAAAAGTAGTTGTCATTTTCAAAATGTCATAAAATGAGCAGGAGTGAACCAAATGACTTGATCTTTGCATGAGTCGCGCTTCCTGCTGCTATGTTTTGGAGCTCATATCTCCAACGCATGACCCAGGAGGTGGGTGGGTTTTTCCCCAAAAAAGGGGTGGGTTTTTGCACCCATGGCTATACATATATAGAAGGGCAACAAAGATAATGTGCAAAACGGGGGTCGAATCGAAGTTGAAGAATTTTTTGAAATCGTGGAAAATTCAGCAATTCAAATGTTTAAAAAGATTAGTTAAGATGAGATGCGTTATTGAGTTGTATAATCGATCAGTAGAAAACCAAAACGAAATTGGATGCTTTTCAGACTTTTTCACTTCCACGATTTATTCTAGAAAACTTTCAGAGGCTGCTAATTATCAATCTTGAATTGACAATTTATATATATATATATATACAGCAATACGTAACTGAACGAAGTACA
>JASAND010019210.1:0-50061 GCA_030248195.1 Trissonchulus latispiculum
AAGAAGCTAGGCACTAACAAACATGGAAGCAGTACGTCAACATGTGCCAACGACTTTAACTGCGACAATGGCCGCGCGTGACGGCCCCATCGTCGCGGTAAAATCACTCAAAAGAAAGAGGAGACTCTGCTGGTTCAGGAACTGCTTAAATTACTGAAATCAGACGACTGGTTAGTGAGATATGATCATTTAAAGATTTTTGCTTCATTTTGTCAAAATACAGAAAGAGGCAATCATATGGTGACAGTTGGCGATAATTGGAAGTTCGCGAAGCTGACGAAAATCGCCGAAGTTGACCGAAAATCGCTATCAAGCTGCCAAAGTTCGCGAATTTCAGTTTTCGCCAACTGTCACCTTAGTAGTGCAGGGTACTGTTAGAAGCTAAAATCTAAAATTCTACCGGAAACCGCAAAGAACGATTGCCTGGTAACCGGACGATGTCTGCTAAGTTTTGTAACATAGTAAGGCCACAGAAATGGAGTATTCGGGATGGAGAGTTGAAATTTCCCTGAATTGGTTTTTCGAACATAACTTTCGCTACAGTGGTCACAGAGCCAAAGTTCTTATACCATTCGACGCAGAAGCGCACGCTCTTTCCAACGGTGGGTGTCCCGATGCGCCGCGACCTCTACAAGAAGAAGCTAGGCTCCAACAAACATGGAAGTAGTACGTCAACATGTGCCTTAATGAGACACGGCCGCGCGTGACGGCCCCATCGTCGCGGTAAAGTCACTCAAAAGAAAGAGGAGACTCTGCTGGTTCAGGAACTGCTTAGATTACTGAAATCAGACGACTGGCTAGTGAGATATGACCATTTAAAGATTTTTGCTTCATTTTGTCAAAATCCATACAGTACCCTGCAATCATAAGGTGACAGTTGGCGATGGGAAATTGTCAGTTTTCGCCAACTGTCACCTTAGATGCAGGGACGTACCTGCAATCATAGGGACGGGCGATAATTGAAAGCGACGGAAATCGCCGAAGTTGACGAAAATCGCTATCAAGCTGCCAAAGTTCGCGAATTTCAGTTTTCGCCAACTGTCACCTTATGAGTGCAGGGTACTGTTAGAAACCAAAATCTAAAAATTCTACCGGAAACCGCAAAGAACGATTGCCTGGTAACGGGACGATGTCTGCTAAGTTTTTGTAACATAGTGAGGCCACAGAAATGGAGTATTCGGGATGGAGAGTTGAAATTTCCCTGAATTGGTTTTTCGAACATAACTTTCGCTACAGTGGTCACAGAGCCAAAGTTCTTATACCATTCGACGCAGAAGCGCACGCTCTTTCCAACAGTGGGTGTCCCGATGCGCCGCGACCTCTGCAGGAAAAGCTAGGCACCAACAAACATGGAAGTAGTACGTCAACATGTGCCAACGAGACACGGCCGCGCGTGACGGCCCCATCGTCGCGGTAAAGTCACTCAAAAGAAAGAGGAGACTCTGCTGGTTCAGGAACTGCTTAGATTACTGAAATCAGACGACTGGCTAGTGAGATATGACCATTTAAAGATTTTTGCTTCATTTTGTCAAAATCCATACAGTACCCTGCAATTATAAGGTGACAGTTGGCGATAATTGGAAGTTCGCGAAGCTGACGGAAATCGCCGAAGTTGACGAAAATCGCTATCAAGCTGCCAAAGTTCGCGAATTTCAGTTTTCGCCAACTGTCACCTTATGAGTGCAGGGTACTGTTAGAAACCAAAATCTAAAAATTCTACCGGAAACCGCAAAGAACGATTGCCTGGTAACGGGACGATGTCTGCTAAGTTTTTGTAACATAGTGAGGCCACAGAAATGGAGTATTCGGGATGGAGAGTTGAAATTTCCCTGAATTGGTTTTTCGAACATAACTTTCGCTACAGTGGTCACAGAGCCAAAGTTCTTATACCATTCGACGCAGAATCGCACGCTCTTTCCAACGTTGGGTGTCCCGACGCGCCGCGACCTCTGCAGAAAAAGCTAGGCACCAACAAACATGGAAGCAGTACGTCAACATGTGCCAACGACTTTACCGCGACAATGGCCGCGCGTGACGGCCCCATCGTCGCGGTAAAGTCACTCAAAAGAAAGAGGAGACTCTGCTGGTTCAGGAACTGCTTACATTACTGAAATCAGACGACTGGTTAGTGAGATATGACCATTTAAAGATTTTTGCTTCATTTTGTCAAAATCCATACAGTACCCTGAAATCAAAAGGTGACAGTTGGCGATAATTGGAAGTTCGCGAAGCTGACGGAAATCGCCGAAGTTGACGAAAATCGCTATCAAGCTGCCAAAGTTCGCGAATTTCGGTTTTCGCCAACTGTCACCTTATGAGTGCAGGGTACTGTTAGAAACCAAAATCTAAAAATTCTACCGGAAACCGCAAAGAACGATTGCCTGGTAACGGGACGATGTCTGCTAAGTTTTTGTAACATAGTGAGGCCACAGAAATGGATTATTCGGGATGGAGAGTTGAAATTGCCCTGAATTGGTTTTTCGAACATAACTTTCGCTACAGTGGTCACAGAGCCATAGTTCTTATACCATTCGACGCAGAATCGCACGCTCTTTCCAACGGTGGCTGTCCCGACGCGCCGCGACCTCTGCAGAAAAAGCTAGGCACCAACAAACATGGAAGCAGTACGTCAACATGTGCCAACGACTTTACCGCGACAATGGCCGCGCGTGACGGCCCCATCGTCGCGGTAAAGTCACTCAAAAGAAAGAGGAGACTCTGCTGGTTCAGGAACTGCTTAAATTACTGAAATCAGACGACTGGTTAGTGAGATATGACCATTTAAAGATTTTTGCTTCATTTTGTCAAAATCCATACAGTACCCTGAAATCAAAAGGTGACAGTTGGCGATAATTGGAAGTTCGCGAAGCTGACGGAAATCGCCGAAGTTGACGAAAATCGCTATCAAGCTGCCAAAGTTCGCGAATTTCGGTTTTCGCCAACTGTCACCTTATGAGTGCAGGGTACTGTTAGAAACCAAAATCTAAAAATTCTACCGGAAACCGCAAAGAACGATTGCCTGGTAACGGGACGATGTCTGCTAAGTTTTTGTAACATAGTGAGGCCACAGAAATGGATTATTCGGGATGGAGAGTTGAAATTGCCCTGAATTGGTTTTTCGAACATAACTTTCGCTACAGTGGTCACAGAGCCATAGTTCTTATACCATTCGACGCAGAATCGCAAGCACTTTGCAATGGTGGGTGTCCCGACGCGCCGCGACCTCTGCAGAAAAAGCTAGGCACCAACAAACATGGAAGCAGTACGTCAACATGTGCCAACGACTTTACCGCGACAATGGCCGCGCGTGACGGCCCCATCGTCGCGGTAAAGTCACTCAAAAGAAAGAGGAGACTCTGCTGGTTCAGGAACTGCTTAAATTACTGAAATCAGACGACTGGCTAGTGAGATATGACCATTTAAAGATTTTTGCTTCATTTTGTCAAAATCCATACAGTACCCTGCAATTATAAGGTGACAGTTGGCGATAATTGGAAGTTCGCGAAGCTGACGGAAATCGCCGAAGTTGACGAAAATCGCTATCAAGCTGCCAAAGTTCGCGAATTTCGGTTTTCGCCAACTGTCACCTTATGAGTGCAGGGTACTGTTAGAAACCAAAATCTAAAAATTCTACCGGAAACCGCAAAGAACGATTGCCTGGTAACGGGACGATGTCTGCTAAGTTTTTGTAACATAGTGAGGCCACAGAAATGGATTATTCGGGATGGAGAGTTGAAATTGCCCTGAATTGGTTTTTCGAACATAACTTTCGCTACAGTGGTCACAGAGCCATAGTTCTTATACCATTCGACGCAGAATCGCACGCTCTTTCCAACGTTGGGTGTCCCGACGCGCCGCGACCTCTGCAGAAAAAGCTAGGCACCAACAAACATGGAAGCAGTACGTCAACATGTGCCAACGACTTTACCGCGGCAATGGCCGCGCGTGACGGCCCCATCGTCGCGGTAAAGTCACTCAAAAGAAAGAGGAGACTCTGCTGGTTCAGGAACTGCTTAAATTACTGAAATCAGACGACTGGTTAGTGAGATACGACCATTTAAAGATTTTTGCTTCATTTTGTCAAAATCCATACAGTACCCTGAAATCATAAGTTGACAGTTGGCGATAATTGGAAGTTCGCGAAGCTGACGGAAATCGCCGAAGTTGACGAAAATCGCTATCAAGCTGCCAAAGTTCGCGAATTTCGGTTTTCGCCAACTCTCACCTTATGAGTGCAGGGTACTGTTAGAAACCAAAATCTAAAAATTCTACCGGAAACCGCAAAGAACGATTGCCTGGTAACGGGACGATGTCTGCTAAGTTTTTGTAACATAGTGAGGCCACAGAAATGGATTATTCGGGATGGAGAGTTGAAATTGCCCTGAATTGGTTTTTCGAACAAAACTTTCGCTACAGTGGTCACAGAGCCATAGTTGTTACACCATTCGACGCAGAATCGCTCGCTCTTTCCAACGGTGGGTACCCCGACGCGCCGCGACGTCTGCAGAAAAAGCTAGGCACCAACAAACATGGAAGCAGTACGTCAACATGTGCCAACGACTTTACCGCGACAATGGCCGCGCGTGACGGCCCCATCGTCGCGGTAAAGTCACTCAAAAGAAAGAGGAGACTCTGCTGGTTCAGGAACTGCTTAAATTACTGAAATCAGACGACTGGTTAGTGAGATATGACCATTTAAAGATTTTTGCTTCATTTTGTCAAAATCCATACAGTACCCTGCAATTATAAGGTGACAGTTGGCGATAATTGGAAGTTCGCGAAGCTGACGGAAATCGCCGAAGTTGACGAAAATCGCTATCAAGCTGCCAAAGTTCGCGAATTTCGGTTTTCGCCAACTGTCACCTTATGAGTGCAGGGTACTGTTAGAAACCAAAATCTAAAAATTCTACCGGAAACCGCAAAGAACGATTGCCTGGTAACGGGACGATGTCTGCTAAGTTTTTGTAACATAGTGAGGCCACAGAAATGGATTATTCGGGATGGAGAGTTGAAATTGCCCTGAATTGGTTTTTCGAACATAACTTTCGCTACAGTGGTCACAGAGCCATAGTTCTTATACCATTCGACGCAGAATCGCACGCTCTTTCCAACGGTGGGTGTCCCGATGCGCCGCGACCTCTACAGAAAAGCTAGGCACCAACAAACATGGAAGCAGTACGTCAACATGTGCCAACGACTTTACCGCGACAATGGCCGCGCGTGACGGCCCCATCGTCGCGGTAAAGTCACTCAAAAGAAAGAGGAGACTCTGCAGGTTCAGGAAATACTTAAATTACTGAAATCAGACGACTGGCTAGTGAGATATGACCATTTAAAGATTTTTGCTTCATTTTGTCAAAATCCATAAAGTACCCTGAAATCATAAGGTGACAGTTGGCGATAATTTGAATTTCGCGAAGCTGACGGAAATCGCCGAAGTTGACGAAAATCGCTATCAAGCTGCCAAAGTTCGCGAATTTCGGTTTTCGCCAACTGTCACCTTATGAGTGCAGGGTACTGTTAGAAACCAAAATCTAAAAATTCTACCGGAAACCGCAAAGAACGATTGCCTGGTAACGGGACGATGTCTGCTAAGTTTTTGTAACATAGTGAGGCCACAGAAATGGATTATTCGGGATGGAGAGTTGAAATTGCCCTGAATTGGTTTTTCGAACATAACTTTCGCTACAGTGGTCACAGAGCCATAGTTCTTATACCATTCGACGCAGAATCGCACGCTCTTTCCAACGGTGGGTGTCCCGACGCGCCGCGACCTCTGCAGAAGAAGCTAGGCACCAACAAACATGGAAGCAGTACGTCAACATGTGCCAACGACTTTACTGCGACAATGGCCGCGCGTGACGGCCCCATCGTCGCGGTAAAGTCACTCAAAAGAAAGAGGAGACTCTGCTGGTTCAGGAACTGCTTAAATTACTGAAATCAGACGACTGGCTAGTGAGATATGACCATTTAAAGATTTTTGCTTCATTTTGTCAAAATCCATACAGTATATACCCTGCAATGATAAGGTGACAGTTGGCGATAATTGGAAGTTCGCGAAGCTGACGGAAATCGCCGAAGTTGACGAAAATCGCTATCAAGCTGCCAAAGTTCGCGAATTTCGGTTTTCGCCAACTGTCACCTTATGGTTGCAGGGTACTGTTAGAAACTAAAATCTAAAAATTCTACCGGAAACCGCAAAGAACGATTGCCTGGTAACGGGACGATGTCTGCTAAGTTTTTGTAACATAGTGAGGTCACAGAAATGGATTATTCGGGACGGAGAGTTGAAATTGCCCTGAATTGGTTTTTCGAACATAACTTTCGCTACAGTGGTCACAGAGCCATAGTTATTATACCATTCGACGCAGAATCGCCCGCTCTTTCAAACGGTAGGTGTCCCGACGCGCCGCGACCTCTGCAGAAGAACTAGCACGTTATTCGGGATGGAGAGTTGAAATTGCCCTGAATTGGTTTTTCGAACAAAACTTTCGCTACAGTGGTCACAGAGCCAAAGTTCTTATACCATTCGACGCAGAATCGCACGCGCTTTCCAACGGTGGGTGTCCCGACGCGCCGCGACATCTGTAGAAAAAGCTAGGCACCAACAAACATGGAAGCAGTACGTCAACATGTGCCAAAGAATTTACCGCGACAATGGCCGCGCGTGACGGCCCCATCGTCGCTGTAAAGTCACTCAAAAGAAAGAGGAGACTCTGCTGGTGCAGGCACTGCTTAAATTACTGAAATCAGACGACTGGTTAGTGAGATATGACCATTTAAAGATTTTTGCTTCATTTTGTCAAAATCCATACAGTACCCTGCAACCAAATGGTGACAGGTGGCGATAATTGGAAGTTCACGAAGCTGACGGAAATCGCCGAAGTTGACGAAAATCGCTATCAAGCTGCCAAAATTCGCGAATTTCAGTTTTCGCCAACTGTCACCTTATGGTTGCAGGGTACTGTTAGAAACCAAAATCTAAAAATTCTACCGGAAACCGCAAAGAACGATTGCCTGGTAACGGGACGATGTCTGCTAAGTTTTTGTAACATAGTGAGGACACAGAAATGGATTATTCTGGATGGAGAGTTGAAATTGCCCTGTATTGGTTTTTCGAACATAACTTTCGCTAGAGTGGTCACAGAGCCATAGTTCTTATATCATTCGACGCAGAATCGCACGCTCTTTCCAACGGTGGTGTCCCGACGCGCCGCGACCTCTGCAGAAAAGCTAGGCACCAACAAACATGGAAGCAGTACGTCAACATGTGCCAACGACGACATGGCCGCGTGACGGCTGGGGGAAACTAAAATCTAAAAATTCTACCGGAAACCGCAAAGAACGATTGCCTGGTAACGGGACGATGTCTGCTAAGTTTTTGTAACATAGTGAGGTCACAGAAATGGATTATTCGGGACGGAGAGTTGAAATTGCCCTGAATTGGTTTTTCGAACATAACTTTCGCTACAGTGGTCACAGAGCCATAGTTATTATACCATTCGACGCAGAATCGCCCGCTCTTTCCAACGGTAGGTGTCCCGACGCGCCGCGACCTCTGCAGAAGAAACTAGGCACCGACAAACATGGAAGCAGTACGTCAACATGTGCCAACGACTTTACCGCGACAATGGCCGCGCGTGACGGCCCCATCGTCGCGGTAAAGTCACTCAAAAGAAAGAGGAGACTCTGCTGGTTCAGGAACTGCTTAAATTACTGAAATCAGACGACTGGTTAGTGAGATATGACCATTTAAAGATTTTTGCTTCATTTTGTCAAAATCCATACAGTACCCTGCAACCATATGGTGACAGTTGGCGATAATTGGAAGTTCGCGAAGCTGGCGAAAATCGCCGAAGTTGACGAAAATCGCTATCAAGCTGCCAAAGTTCGCGAATTTCGGTTTTCGCCAACTGTCACCTTTTGGTTTCTGGGTACTGTTAGAAACTAAAATCTAAAAATTCTACCGGAAACCGCAAAGAACGATTGCCTGGTAACGGGACGATGTCTGCTAAGTTTTTGTAACATAGTGAGGCCACAGAAATGGATTATTCGGGATGGAGAGTTGAAATTGCCCTGAATTGGTTTTTCGAACATAACTTTCGCTACAGTGGTCACAGAGCCATAGTTCTTATACCATTCGACGCAGAATCGCCCGCTCTTTCCAACGGTGGGTGTCCCGACGCGCCGCGACCTCTGCAGAAGAAGCTAGGCACCGACAAACATGGAAGCAGTACGTCAACATGTGCCAACGACTTTACCGCGACAATGGCCGCGCGTGACGGCCCCATCGTCGCGGTAAAGTCACTCAAAAGAAAGAGGAGACTCTGCTGGTTCAGGAACTGCTTAAATTACTGAAATCAGACGACTGGTTAGTGAGATATGACCATTTAAAGATTTTTGCTTCATTTTGTCAAAATCCATACAGTACCGCAACCATATGGTGACAGTTGGCGATAATTGGAAGTTCGCGAAGCTGGCGAAAATCGCCGAAGTTGACGAAAATCGCTATCAAGCTGCCAAAGTTCGCGAATTTCGGTTTTCGCCAACTGTCACCTTTTGGTTTCTGGGTACTGTTAGAAACTAAAATCTAAAAATTCTACCGGAAACCGCAAAGAACGATTGCCTGGTAACGGGACGATGTCTGCTAAGTTTTTGTAACATAGTGAGGCCACAGAAATGGATTATTCGGGATGGAGAGTTGAAATTGCCCTGAATTGGTTTTTCGAACATAACTTTCGCTACAGTGGTCACAGAGCCATAGTTCTTATACCATTCGACGCAGAATCGCCCGCTCTTTCCAACGGTGGGTGTCCCGACGCGCCGCGACCTCTGCAGAAGAAGCTAGGCACCGACAAACATGGAAGCAGTACGTCAACATGTGCCAACGACTTTACCGCGACAATGGCCGCGCGTGACGGCCCCATCGTCGCGGTAAAGTCACTCAAAAGAAAGAGGAGACTCTGCTGGTTCAGGAACTGCTTAAATTACTGAAATCAGACGACTGGTTAGTGAGATATGACCATTTAAAGATTTTTGCTTCATTTTGTCAAAATCCATATGTTAGAAACTAAAATCTAAAAATTCTACCGGAAACCGCAAAGAACGATTGCCTGGTAACGGGACGATGTCTGCTAAGTTTTTGTAACATAGTGAGGCCACAGAAATGGATTATTCGGGATGGAGAGTTGAAATTGCCCTGAATTGGTTTTTCGAACATAACTTTCGCTACAGTGGTCACAGAGCCATAGTTCTTATACCATTCGACGCAGAATCGCCCGCTCTTTCCAACGGTGGGTGTCCCGACGCGCCGCGACCTCTGCAGAAGAAGCTAGGCACCGACAAACATGGAAGCAGTACGTCAACATGTGCCAACGACTTTACCGCGACAATGGCCGCGCGTGACGGCCCCATCGTCGCGGTAAAGTCACTCAAAAGAAAGAGGAGACTCTGCTGGTTCAGGAACTGCTTAAATTACTGAAATCAGACGACTGGTTAGTGAGATATGACCATTTAAAGATTTTTGCTTCATTTTGTCAAAATCCATACAGTACCCTGCAACCATATGGTGACAGTTGGCGATAATTGGAAGTTCGCGAAGCTGGCGAAAATCGCCGAAGTTGACGAAAATCGCTATCAAGCTGCCAAAGTTCGCGAATTTCGGTTTTCGCCAACTGTCACCTTTTGGTTTCTGGGTACTGTTAGAAACTAAAATCTAAAAATTCTACCGGAAACCGCAAAGAACGATTGCCTGGTAACGGGACGATGTCTGCTAAGTTTTTGTAACATAGTGAGGCCACAGAAATGGATTATTCGGGATGGAGAGTTGAAATTGCCCTGAATTGGTTTTTCGAACATAACTTTCGCTACAGTGGTCACAGAGCCATAGTTCTTATACCATTCGACGCAGAATCGCCCGCTCTTTCCAACGGTGGGTGTCCCGACGCGCCGCGACCTCTGCAGAAGAAGCTAGGCACCGACAAACATGGAAGCAGTACGTCAACATGTGCCAACGACTTTACCGCGACAATGGCCGCGCGTGACGGCCCCATCGTCGCGGTAAAGTCACTCAAAAGAAAGAGGAGACTCTGCTGGTTCAGGAACTGCTTAAATTACTGAAATCAGACGACTGGTTAGTGAGATTGATCATTTAAAGATTTTTGCTTCACTTGGTCAAAATTCATAAGAAGCTAAAATCTAAAAATTCTACCGGAAACCGCAAAGAACGATTGCCTGGCAACGGGACGATGTCTGCTAAGTTTTTGTAACATAGTGAGGCCACAGAAATGGATTATTCGGGATGGAGAGTTGAAATTGCCCTGAATTGGTTTTTCGAACCTAACTTTCCCTACAGTGGTCACAGAGCCATAGTTCTTATACCATTCGACGCAGAATCGCCCGTTCTTTCCAACGGTGGGTGTCCCGACGCGCCGCGACCTCTACAGAAGAAGCTAGGCACCGACAAACATGGAAGCAGTACGTCAACATGTGCCAACGACTTTACCGCGACAATGGCCGCGCGTGACGGCCCCATCGTCGCGGTAAAATCACTCAAAAGAAAGAGGAGACTCTGCTGGTTCAGGAACTGCTTAAATTACTGAAATCAGACGACTGGTTAGTGAGATATGATCATTTAAAGATTTTTGCTTCATTTTGTCAAAATTCATACAGTACCCTGCAACCATATGGTGACAGTTGGCGATAACTGGAAGTTCGCGAAGCTGGCGAAAATCGCCGAGGTTGACGAAAATCGCTATCAAGCTGCCAAAGTTCGCGAATTTCGGTTTTCGCCAACTGTCACCTTTTGGTTTCTGGGTACTGTTAGAAGCTAAAATCTAAAAATTCTACCGGAAACCGCAAAGAACGATTGCCTGGTAACGGGACGATGTCTGCTAAGTTTTTGTAACATAGTGAGGCCACAGAAATGGATTATTCGGGATGGAGAGTTGAAATTGCCCTGAATTGGTTTTTCGAACCTAACTTTCCCTACAGTGGTCACAGAGCCATAGTTCTTATACCATTCGACGCAGAATCGCCCGTTCTTTCCAACGGTGGGTGTCCCGACGCGCCGCGACCTCTACAGAAGAAGCTAGGCACCGACAAACATGGAAGCAGTACGTCAACATGTGCCAACGACTTTACCGCGACAATGGCCGCGCGTGACGGCCCCATCGTCGCGGTAAAATCACTCAAAAGAAAGAGGAGACTCTGCTGGTTCAGGAACTGCTTAAATTACTGAAATCAGACGACTGGTTAGTGAGATATGATCATTTAAAGATTTTTGCTTCATTTTGTCAAAATTCATACAGTACCCTGCAACCATATGGTGACAGTTGGCGATAACTGGAAGTTCGCGAAGCTGGCGAAAATCGCCGAGGTTGACGAAAATCGCTATCAAGCTGCCAAAGTTCGCGAATTTCGGTTTTCGCCAACTGTCACCTTTTGGTTTCTGGGTACTGTTAGAAGCTAAAATCTAAAAATTCTACCGGAAACCGCAAAGAACGATTGCCTGGTAACGGGACGATGTCTGCTAAGTTTTTGTAACATAGTGAGGCCACAGAAATGGATTATTCGGGATGGAGAGTTGAAATTGCCCTGAATTGGTTTTTCGAACCTAACTTTCCCTACAGTGGTCACAGAGCCATAGTTCTTATACCATTCGACGCAGAATCGCCCGTTCTTTCCAACGGTGGGTGTCCCGACGCGCCGCGACCTCTACAGAAGAAGCTAGGCACCGACAAACATGGAAGCAGTACGTCAACATGTGCCAACGACTTTACCGCGACAATGGCCGCGCGTGACGGCCCCATCGTCGCGGTAAAATCACTCAAAAGAAAGAGGAGACTCTGCTGGTTCAGGAACTGCTTAAATTACTGAAATCAGACGACTGGTTAGTGAGATATGATCATTTAAAGATTTTTGCTTCATTTTGTCAAAATTCATAAGAAGCTAAAATCTAAAAATTCTACCGGAAACCGCAAAGAACGATTGCCTGGCAACGGGACGATGTCTGCTAAGTTTTTGTAACATAGTGAGGCCACAGAAATGGATTATTCGGGATGGAGAGTTGAAATTGCCCTGAATTGGTTTTTCGAACCTAACTTTCCCTACAGTGGTCACAGAGCCATAGTTCTTATACCATTCGACGCAGAATCGCCCGTTCTTTCCAACGGTGGGTGTCCCGACGCGCCGCGACCTCTACAGAAGAAGCTAGGCACCGACAAACATGGAAGCAGTACGTCAACATGTGCCAACGACTTTACCGCGACAATGGCCGCGCGTGACGGCCCCATCGTCGCGGTAAAATCACTCAAAAGAAAGAGGAGACTCTGCTGGTTCAGGAACTGCTTAAATTACTGAAATCAGACGACTGGTTAGTGAGATATGATCATTTAAAGATTTTTGCTTCATTTTGTCAAAATTCATACAGTACCCTGCAACCATATGGTGACAGTTGGCGATAACTGGAAGTTCGCGAAGCTGGCGAAAATCGCCGAGGTTGACGAAAATCGCTATCAAGCTGCCAAAGTTCGCGAATTTCGGTTTTCGCCAACTGTCACCTTTTGGTTTCTGGGTACTGTTAGAAGCTAAAATCTAAAAATTCTACCGGAAACCGCAAAGAACGATTGCCTGGTAACGGGACGATGTCTGCTAAGTTTTTGTAACATAGTGAGGCCACAGAAATGGATTATTCGGGATGGAGAGTTGAAATTGCCCTGAATTGGTTTTTCGAACCTAACTTTCCCTACAGTGGTCACAGAGCCATAGTTCTTATACCATTCGACGCAGAATCGCCCGTTCTTTCCAACGGTGGGTGTCCCGACGCGCCGCGACCTCTACAGAAGAAGCTAGGCACCGACAAACATGGAAGCAGTACGTCAACATGTGCCAACGACTTTACCGCGACAATGGCCGCGCGTGACGGCCCCATCGTCGCGGTAAAATCACTCAAAAGAAAGAGGAGACTCTGCTGGTTCAGGAACTGCTTAAATTACTGAAATCAGACGACTGGTTAGTGAGATATGATCAATTAAAGATTTTTGCTTCATTTTGTCAAAATTCATAAGAAGCTAAAATCTAAAAATTCTACCGGAAACCGCAAAGAACGATTGCCTGGCAACGGGACGATGTCTGCTAAGTTTTTGTAACATAGTGAGGCCACAGAAATGGATTATTCGGGATGGAGAGTTGAAATTGCCCTGAATTGGTTTTTCGAACCTAACTTTCCCTACAGTGGTCACAGAGCCATAGTTCTTATACCATTCGACGCAGAATCGCCCGTTCTTTCCAACGGTGGGTGTCCCGACGCGCCGCGACCTCTACAGAAGAAGCTAGGCACCGACAAACATGGAAGCAGTACGTCAACATGTGCCAACGACTTTACCGCGACAATGGCCGCGCGTGACGGCCCCATCGTCGCGGTAAAATCACTCAAAAGAAAGAGGAGACTCTGCTGGTTCAGGAACTGCTTAAATTACTGAAATCAGACGACTGGTTAGTGAGATATGATCATTTAAAGATTTTTGCTTCATTTTGTCAAAATTCATACAGTACCCTGCAACCATATGGTGACAGTTGGCGATAACTGGAAGTTCGCGAAGCTGGCGAAAATCGCCGAGGTTGACGAAAATCGCTATCAAGCTGCCAAAGTTCGCGAATTTCGGTTTTCGCCAACTGTCACCTTTTGGTTTCTGGGTACTGTTAGAAGCTAAAATCTAAAAATTCTACCGGAAACCGCAAAGAACGATTGCCTGGTAACGGGACGATGTCTGCTAAGTTTTTGTAACATAGTGAGGCCACAGAAATGGATTATTCGGGATGGAGAGTTGAAATTGCCCTGAATTGGTTTTTCGAACCTAACTTTCCCTACAGTGGTCACAGAGCCATAGTTCTTATACCATTCGACGCAGAATCGCCCGTTCTTTCCAACGGTGGGTGTCCCGACGCGCCGCGACCTCTACAGAAGAAGCTAGGCACCGACAAACATGGAAGCAGTACGTCAACATGTGCCAACGACTTTACCGCGACAATGGCCGCGCGTGACGGCCCCATCGTCGCGGTAAAATCACTCAAAAGAAAGAGGAGACTCTGCTGGTTCAGGAACTGCTTAAATTACTGAAATCAGACGACTGGTTAGTGAGATATGATCAATTAAAGATTTTTGCTTCATTTTGTCAAAATTCATAAGAAGCTAAAATCTAAAAATTCTACCGGAAACCGCAAAGAACGATTGCCTGGCAACGGGACGATGTCTGCTAAGTTTTTGTAACATAGTGAGGCCACAGAAATGGATTATTCGGGATGGAGAGTTGAAATTGCCCTGAATTGGTTTTTCGAACCTAACTTTCCCTACAGTGGTCACAGAGCCATAGTTCTTATACCATTCGACGCAGAATCGCCCGTTCTTTCCAACGGTGGGTGTCCCGACGCGCCGCGACCTCTACAGAAGAAGCTAGGCACCGACAAACATGGAAGCAGTACGTCAACATGTGCCAACGACTTTACCGCGACAATGGCCGCGCGTGACGGCCCCATCGTCGCGGTAAAATCACTCAAAAGAAAGAGGAGACTCTGCTGGTTCAGGAACTGCTTAAATTACTGAAATCAGACGACTGGTTAGTGAGATATGATCATTTAAAGATTTTTGCTTCATTTTGTCAAAATTCATACAGTACCCTGCAACCATATGGTGACAGTTGGCGATAACTGGAAGTTCGCGAAGCTGGCGAAAATCGCCGAGGTTGACGAAAATCGCTATCAAGCTGCCAAAGTTCGCGAATTTCGGTTTTCGCCAACTGTCACCTTTTGGTTTCTGGGTACTGTTAGAAGCTAAAATCTAAAAATTCTACCGGAAACCGCAAAGAACGATTGCCTGGTAACGGGACGATGTCTGCTAAGTTTTTGTAACATAGTGAGGCCACAGAAATGGATTATTCGGGATGGAGAGTTGAAATTGCCCTGAATTGGTTTTTCGAACCTAACTTTCCCTACAGTGGTCACAGAGCCATAGTTCTTATACCATTCGACGCAGAATCGCCCGTTCTTTCCAACGGTGGGTGTCCCGACGCGCCGCGACCTCTACAGAAGAAGCTAGGCACCGACAAACATGGAAGCAGTACGTCAACATGTGCCAACGACTTTACCGCGACAATGGCCGCGCGTGACGGCCCCATCGTCGCGGTAAAATCACTCAAAAGAAAGAGGAGACTCTGCTGGTTCAGGAACTGCTTAAATTACTGAAATCAGACGACTGGTTAGTGAGATATGATCAATTAAAGATTTTTGCTTCATTTTGTCAAAATTCATAAGAAGCTAAAATCTAAAAATTCTACCGGAAACCGCAAAGAACGATTGCCTGGCAACGGGACGATGTCTGCTAAGTTTTTGTAACATAGTGAGGCCACAGAAATGGATTATTCGGGATGGAGAGTTGAAATTGCCCTGAATTGGTTTTTCGAACCTAACTTTCCCTACAGTGGTCACAGAGCCATAGTTCTTATACCATTCGACGCAGAATCGCCCGTTCTTTCCAACGGTGGGTGTCCCGACGCGCCGCGACCTCTACAGAAGAAGCTAGGCACCGACAAACATGGAAGCAGTACGTCAACATGTGCCAACGACTTTACCGCGACAATGGCCGCGCGTGACGGCCCCATCGTCGCGGTAAAATCACTCAAAAGAAAGAGGAGACTCTGCTGGTTCAGGAACTGCTTAAATTACTGAAATCAGACGACTGGTTAGTGAGATATGATCATTTAAAGATTTTTGCTTCATTTTGTCAAAATTCATACAGTACCCTGCAACCATATGGTGACAGTTGGCGATAACTGGAAGTTCGCGAAGCTGGCGAAAATCGCCGAGGTTGACGAAAATCGCTATCAAGCTGCCAAAGTTCGCGAATTTCGGTTTTCGCCAACTGTCACCTTTTGGTTTCTGGGTACTGTTAGAAGCTAAAATCTAAAAATTCTACCGGAAACCGCAAAGAACGATTGCCTGGTAACGGGACGATGTCTGCTAAGTTTTTGTAACATAGTGAGGCCACAGAAATGGATTATTCGGGATGGAGAGTTGAAATTGCCCTGAATTGGTTTTTCGAACCTAACTTTCCCTACAGTGGTCACAGAGCCATAGTTCTTATACCATTCGACGCAGAATCGCCCGTTCTTTCCAACGGTGGGTGTCCCGACGCGCCGCGACCTCTACAGAAGAAGCTAGGCACCGACAAACATGGAAGCAGTACGTCAACATGTGCCAACGACTTTACCGCGACAATGGCCGCGCGTGACGGCCCCATCGTCGCGGTAAAATCACTCAAAAGAAAGAGGAGACTCTGCTGGTTCAGGAACTGCTTAAATTACTGAAATCAGACGACTGGTTAGTGAGATATGATCAATTAAAGATTTTTGCTTCATTTTGTCAAAATTCATAAGAAGCTAAAATCTAAAAATTCTACCGGAAACCGCAAAGAACGATTGCCTGGCAACGGGACGATGTCTGCTAAGTTTTTGTAACATAGTGAGGCCACAGAAATGGATTATTCGGGATGGAGAGTTGAAATTGCCCTGAATTGGTTTTTCGAACCTAACTTTCCCTACAGTGGTCACAGAGCCATAGTTCTTATACCATTCGACGCAGAATCGCCCGTTCTTTCCAACGGTGGGTGTCCCGACGCGCCGCGACCTCTACAGAAGAAGCTAGGCACCGACAAACATGGAAGCAGTACGTCAACATGTGCCAACGACTTTACCGCGACAATGGCCGCGCGTGACGGCCCCATCGTCGCGGTAAAATCACTCAAAAGAAAGAGGAGACTCTGCTGGTTCAGGAACTGCTTAAATTACTGAAATCAGACGACTGGTTAGTGAGATATGATCATTTAAAGATTTTTGCTTCATTTTGTCAAAATTCATACAGTACCCTGCAACCATATGGTGACAGTTGGCGATAACTGGAAGTTCGCGAAGCTGGCGAAAATCGCCGAGGTTGACGAAAATCGCTATCAAGCTGCCAAAGTTCGCGAATTTCGGTTTTCGCCAACTGTCACCTTTTGGTTTCTGGGTACTGTTAGAAGCTAAAATCTAAAAATTCTACCGGAAACCGCAAAGAACGATTGCCTGGTAACGGGACGATGTCTGCTAAGTTTTTGTAACATAGTGAGGCCACAGAAATGGATTATTCGGGATGGAGAGTTGAAATTGCCCTGAATTGGTTTTTCGAACCTAACTTTCCCTACAGTGGTCACAGAGCCATAGTTCTTATACCATTCGACGCAGAATCGCCCGTTCTTTCCAACGGTGGGTGTCCCGACGCGCCGCGACCTATACAGAAGAAGCTAGGCACCGACAAACATGGAAGCAGTACGTCAACATGTGCCAACGACTTTACCGCGACAATGGCCGCGCGTGACGGCCCCATCGTCGCGGTAAAATCACTCAAAAGAAAGAGGAGACTCTGCTGGTTCAGGAACTGCTTAAATTACTGAAATCAGACGACTGGTTAGTGAGATATGATCAATTAAAGATTTTTGCTTCATTTTGTCAAAATTCATAAGAAGCTAAAATCTAAAAATTCTACCGGAAACCGCAAAGAACGATTGCCTGGCAACGGGACGATGTCTGCTAAGTTTTTGTAACATAGTGAGGCCACAGAAATGGATTATTCGGGATGGAGAGTTGAAATTGCCCTGAATTGGTTTTTCGAACCTAACTTTCCCTACAGTGGTCACAGAGCCATAGTTCTTATACCATTCGACGCAGAATCGCCCGTTCTTTCCAACGGTGGGTGTCCCGACGCGCCGCGACCTCTACAGAAGAAGCTAGGCACCGACAAACATGGAAGCAGTACGTCAACATGTGCCAACGACTTTACCGCGACAATGGCCGCGCGTGACGGCCCCATCGTCGCGGTAAAATCACTCAAAAGAAAGAGGAGACTCTGCTGGTTCAGGAACTGCTTAAATTACTGAAATCAGACGACTGGTTAGTGAGATATGATCATTTAAAGATTTTTGCTTCATTTTGTCAAAATTCATACAGTACCCTGCAACCATATGGTGACAGTTGGCGATAACTGGAAGTTCGCGAAGCTGGCGAAAATCGCCGAGGTTGACGAAAATCGCTATCAAGCTGCCAAAGTTCGCGAATTTCGGTTTTCGCCAACTGTCACCTTTTGGTTTCTGGGTACTGTTAGAAGCTAAAATCTAAAAATTCTACCGGAAACCGCAAAGAACGATTGCCTGGTAACGGGACGATGTCTGCTAAGTTTTTGTAACATAGTGAGGCCACAGAAATGGATTATTCGGGATGGAGAGTTGAAATTGCCCTGAATTGGTTTTTCGAACCTAACTTTCCCTACAGTGGTCACAGAGCCATAGTTCTTATACCATTCGACGCAGAATCGCCCGTTCTTTCCAACGGTGGGTGTCCCGACGCGCCGCGACCTCTACAGAAGAAGCTAGGCACCGACAAACATGGAAGCAGTACGTCAACATGTGCCAACGACTTTACCGCGACAATGGCCGCGCGTGACGGCCCCATCGTCGCGGTAAAATCACTCAAAAGAAAGAGGAGACTCTGCTGGTTCAGGAACTGCTTAAATTACTGAAATCAGACGACTGGTTAGTGAGATATGATCATTTAAAGATTTTTGCTTCATTTTGTCAAAATTCATACAGTACCCTGCAACCATATGGTGACAGTTGGCGATAACTGGAAGTTCGCGAAGCTGGCGAAAATCGCCGAGGTTGACGAAAATCGCTATCAAGCTGCCAAAGTTCGCGAATTTCGGTTTTCGCCAACTGTCACCTTTTGGTTTCTGGGTACTGTATATATTTCCCGTAATGATAAACACCTTATCCAACAATTTGGACATTTTTGAAAAATTTTGCAAAATTTACCCTAAGAATGCCCAATGTTGGGCATTTTTCGCGCCCTCTGAGCGACTGCACAGTTGGGGGGGTATAGTTTCCTTGGGGGGCCGGGGGGGGGGTTGGGGAATGGGGAGGGGTATATAACCTCCGAAACTAAATTTTTTGACCAACCCCCCCCCAAGAATTTTTGACTTACGCGCTCCCCCAACTTTTGGCTACCCCCCCCCCCCCGAACTCCCCACAACGATTTTTGGACCCAAATGTTGGCTAAATTTGGTCAAAAAAAGTTCATTTTTTTGAAAAATTTTCGAAAATTTTGACGTAAAATCGCTTTAAAACGGTGCAAAAACGCCTAAAACGTTAAGAACAAGCCTTATTAATTTCTGAGGTCCGAATTCTTCTGGGGGGGGGTTGGGGCTGTAGGGAGTACCCCCATCACATTTCGGAGGTCGGGCAAGATTTACCCCCCAGACCCAATGTTCCAGGGAAACTATGGAGGGGGGGTCGTCCCCCCCGCAAACAATTTCTGGGGGGGGGGGTTTGAGAAAATGGCTGGGAGGGGGCTAAATCCCCCAAACCACCCCACCCCCCGCCCCCTTACACCTTTACCATAGTTTCCCTGGAACTTTGGGCCTGGGGGGGGATTTAAATTTGGAAGAATGGTGGTCGACCCAAGAAATGTGATGGGGGCACCCCCGTCCCCCCAGAATTAGCCAAAAATGCAGAATTTTCGGTAATTTAGCCCTTTCTCCTTCAAAATAACGCCTGTTTTTAACGTTTTAGGCGTATTTGCAACGTTTTAAAGCGATTTTAAGTCTAAATTTTAGAAAAATTTTCCAAAAAATGACCACGTTTTGGCCAAATTTAGCTAGCTTTTTGGGTCCAAAAATCGCTGGGGGGGATGGGGTTCGGGAGGTGTAGCCGAAAGTTGGAGGAGCGTTGTATGTCAAAAATTCGGGGGGGGGGGTAAAATTGGTCAAAAACTTTGGGAGTCAAAAATTAACCCCCCCATCCACAAAGGAGACTATGCCTTACACCCCTGCATAGGTGTAAGGGGGAGGGGGGGGTTGGGGGGGGGGGTAGCCCCCAAGCCTTTTTTCAACCCTCCCGTTTATAGTAACAGTTTTTATTGAAATGCACAAGAGATTGTTGCAAAAAATACGGATATCCGGTACTAAAAATTAAAAAACATGCATATTATAGTGACTCTTTTTATACACAGACAGCATACTTTTGTATATATCTGATCTTTGCTGACACCACCTAATTTCTTTGTACAGGTTGGGGTTGGTGGTAGTATTGGGATTGGCCGAAAATTTCCTCGGTTGGCTTGGCTTGGCCGGAGTTTGACGCTGTTCAGCCAATGGCCATTGGTCGTTGGCCGATGACTGACCAACGGTCAACTGGTTTAAACAACACAAATTTAAATTCAAAGTTGTTTGCACTGTTAAAATTTGCATGCAGCTAATTTGAGTTTTATTGAAAAACTACGATAACTACGATAATAAATGAGAACGGACTCATTCTTAATCATCTTTCCGTGATTCACTTTACTATCGAAATATTAAGGTGACAAGAACACGATCTCGCAGCAAACGTTTTAACACAAATGCAGGAAGATTGTTACAAACGCTGGTCGGCCGGCTCGTCAGGTCAATCGTGTGGCGGTTGGATGGTCAAACGATGAATGTCCTTATTTCATCAAATGCACATGTTGAGATTTTATTTCCGTGAAGTCGGAGAAGAATAATGTCGCCTAAAATAGCAGACCTCTCAGTTGATTCGTAAAACCAACTGAAGATTAAATGTATCGATTACTAACGATTTTTTCTGCTCATATCGATATCGATACACTTTATTCACTGTGGTAGTGATAGTACTTCTGACGGCTGCAGTCGCTGTAACTAACTGCATTTAGCATGAGAACGCGATACCATCAGCCCAAGGTACATCCTAACGGAAGATGATGTTTAACTATACAAAAGGTTGCCTGAGTTGCATAGCCATAACCACCAGTAACCACATATGTTTCAAATTACTGTTAAAAACCTACTTTACTAACTGTAAACCATCCCTAATTACTTTACTTGTGTTCAACGAATGATCAACCTAATCATCTGAAACAGTAACCATTTAGCGACAGTCATTAGCTTATATGCATATTGGATCAGTATTGGTATATTTTCTGTACGAATCGGTCGGGCCGATTGGCCATCTATTGTATTACTATTCCATGCCTTTATTATTTTGCCAGTAAGTTCTTACATTAAATCATGCCCTTTACTTCTTTTCACTAGGGAAGGTATAGCTAGGATTTCTCCCTCTTTCTCTCCAGTGACACCCGAGGATAGGCTAGAGTAGAACCTGCATCGTTTCGCCAAGTACCGGTTTGGTACCGGACAGTAAACCGGTAGTTAACATTTGGCGACCGTGACAGGACCACTGTCCGGTTTGTTAAATTCAAAAACGTGAAATTTTGTAATTTTTCAAAAACGATTTTTGAACTTAATTTTGCGATTTATTGGAAAAAGTTTGCAATTTTAGGAGAATCTTTTAGAATTAGGAGAATCTTTTAAAATGCTTTTTTGTTTAAGTTTGTAGACTTTTTAAATTCTACTATTGTGTAGTGTAGTGTAGTGGTGCAACTCTGAAAATGGCAATTTGGAAGGTTGTGAAAGTCCGCTGGGAGACTAGTCTTACCACCACGCCCGCCCACCCCCAGAAGTTTTGATCTGGGGGACAGTGAAATCAACGATAGTGCGTTATTGGGACAGCCCAATAACCTATTTTGCAGTAAATTTTAGGTAGATTTAGGCTAGGATTCCAACCCTCCACCCACCTCCCCACCCCCAAGACGAGAGAAACTTTTTAAAATGTTTGCAGTTAGAAAAATCTTTTATGGGCTTTTGCACAACCTTTGTGCAGACTTTTCTCGATACTGAGAAACTTTGACAGTTTGACACTGAGGAAAGCAACAGAAGCTGAACTTGGAGCATAATTTGCGAATTTTTGCAAAAATTGCTAAATTTAGGTAATTTTTGTACTCCCCAACGCCAAATTTGTCAATTTCTTGCAAATTTCTGCCTAAATAAAATTTGTGGGTATCCCGCAGGCGTTGTATAGTTTTTGGGGACCTGTAATTGTTAGACTTTTGAAATTTTAGGCACTTTTTTGGCAAAATTTTGACCCCCCCCCCCAATAACCCACTAAGGTAAAGTTTCGTCAGATTTTGCAAATTTTTGGCTGAATAGTTTTCTGTTAACTCCTCAAGCTTAGTATAATTTTGGGGACCCATAATCTCCAAAATTTTCAGGTTTCGGAAATTTTAGGATAAAATTTCGAAACCCCCCAATCGATCCTAAAATCGTTTTTAAACGGGTTTTAAGCCGAATTGCTTCAGATAACGACCATCCTAGGCGCAAAACGTCGTTCTAGCAGGACGTTCGTGTTAGAAACGTGATATTGTGTTGAATTTTGTACCCCCACCCCCAAATTACCAATTTTGGGAAATATATTGTTGAAAATTCTTCAATTACCAACGCAAATGTCCTTGATAAAAATATTCCCAAAAATTCTTGAGATTTAATCAGGAGCGTTTATTCTGTATTTGAAGCAATTTTGTCGACGATTTTGCAATTTTTTTGTATACGCATATAAGGACGATTGAGGTCCAAATTGTGTAATTTTTCGATGAAATTTTCGATAATTTTGCGAATTGTTCCAGTCATTGAAGCGATTCCAGAAGAAGGTATTCTTGACACGAGGTTTGGTAGAATTTGGGAGATTTTTAATCAAGTTTCCGATACGATAGTGCAAATTTATGAAGTAAATAGAAATCTGGAAACACGATTACAAGCTCGTTTACGTGAAGAAAGAGAACGAAAAATGGCCGAATTGAATCTAATAACTTTTTTAAGGGTTTGAGCAACAATAACGGGAGTAAAACCTCTTTTACTCCCGAAGAATGGATAATTAGATTTGATATCGACGAAGAGAAATTTTACTCAATTTTATTGAAAAAGTTATCCCTAGACTTTTTTCTTTGGAAATGCCTGGTATGTCGAAGGAGATGGTTGAACTCCTTAAAACGCTTTTTTGAGCCATTTCAGAAAACAGCCGTGAAACATTCTAGGCAATTTTATGTAAGTACTCAAAAATCGAACGAAAATGTTCAGGATTTTGTTTCACATTTGGAAATTTTGGCTAGAAAATCATTTCCCAAAGCCGCTGATGATGAAAGGGCTGTGTATATTTTCGAGCAACTCAGGAAAGCTCTCAAAAGCAGTTTAAAAAATGTTGGAGTTCTCTACTTTCTGACCGGGAAAGTTGGGGACATACAATTGTGAAGATAGCGTACGCTTAAGATTTGTGAGATAAGAAATTGTGTGAAGTTAGCACACACGTCTAAATTATGGAATTACTTCGAAATTATTCAACTTGACAAACGCTCAATATTTTTGTGACTTCTGTCTAAATTCGCCGGTACTTTAGCTAAGTCGTTGATTTGGTTCACGCTTGAGTGATCAGTTGGGTTCGAACAAAGGTGAAGAGTGGTCGGAGGTGTGCCGCTAGATTTCTCGTCTGGGCTCCGTTATTTTGCGAGTAATTTTGGTAGTTTCTTAAATAGTTTAGTAAATTTATTGGCGCTATAAAGTTATTGTGTTTAATTTTGAATTATTGTGAGAATATCCGAATTATTGTCTTGAAGTTATTTTGTGAGTCTTGTTTAGCTCATTTGTGAAATCTGACAGTAAAATTATTGTTGTTAAATATTTTCTTTAAGTATACTTAGGGCTCTTTCCATGGGCATCGCACACCACACAGTTACCTCGTGATCTAGTCTTATCCTATATTACAATAGTCAACTCGTTTTATTCAATAATCAGTATATACATTTTACTAACATACGTAGTCTCGAACTTCACACAATGGTAAAACTGCGAAAAATTGTGGTCCAACTTTCGCGTGTTGAAGAGGAATGTGATTCTGACTCGGCCGAGTCGGATAAATCGCAAAAGTCCCAAAACTCGGAAAAAGCAGAACAAATACGGAAAAGATCAAAACGGGGAAAATCTAAGGCAAAAGTTTGTACGTTTTTTTGGATGAAACGGAAAAACGTGATCCGATGGATTTGAAACTTAAGAAATTGGAAGAAGAACTGAAAAATTCAAAATACGAAATGCTCAGAGGGATTTGGTTCTAGAAGCTACGAAAGGTGAGCCAGCGGGCTCAGAAAAACCCTCTACGAGCTCAGCTTCTGGTGCGGCATCTACATCCCTATATCTACATCTGCATCTACATCCCGTGCAGGCATCTGCAGAATCGAAGGAAAAACCTGCGGATGACAAAGCTGAAGAGCAAAGGAATTGCTATATAAATTTTGGAATTTCTGGTCATATATCGCCACAATGTGCCTTAAATCGCTAACAGAATTCGGATCTAGAGGCAGCGGAAATCCAAATCGGCGAGGATTTGGAAATCGTGGTAATTCCAGATGGATCCAGATGGAATTACAATAATAACCGGAATTACGATAATTCCGACTAATAATTCCAAACCCAGATTTCCCTGAAAGATTTCGTTTTGAGTATGATTCTTCTGAAAGTTCACAGTCAGACCAAAGTCAGTCTGAAATGTCAGAATCGGAAAGTAACAATTTCGAAGCAGATCGTGTAAATTCTGTTCATCAGCCAGAAAAAGCACCTAAAACTGATTTCGTGACAAATAATCGGAACTATTTAGCGGCTTTTGTGCGTCAAGATCAGTATTTTTTCGGTGCTCGGACGAATTCCACCGGTTCACTCTTCACTGATAGTAGCATCAGTGGGAGGCGTAAATACTTTGGCTCTTATTAATATTTCTGTAGTTTCTAAGAATTTTGTGGAAAATCTTAAGCAAAAATGCCCGGAAAGTTTAACTTTTAGAGACGGGGCTTGTGAACAAGCTACCGCAGCAAACGGAACACCTATAAATTTTTCTGGTTCAGTAAAGTTTGAACATTCTTTTCAAGGCTATAGATGGGCTCATGAGTATTTGATAAGTGATTCTTGTCCCTATGACATACTTCTTGGTATGGATCTTTTTATAATTGGTCAATGCTCATGGGACGCCATTCAGTTTACTATCCTTTATATAAAGATGTTCCGTTGCTGGGGCACCGCAAAATACTAGTATTTTGCAAACTATTGGAAAAGCACAGCCAGCTGTTTCGAATTTTTGTCTACGAGTCGGAACTACTATTCCAGCGAATTCTGAATCATGGGTTTCTATAAATTGTGAGGACAGTCAACCAAAATTTGACCTGACTGATAAAGAGTGAGGCTTACCATTTGTATGTACGAAATCATCAATTGTAAATACGAAAATAGCTCCTTGGCCTTCACGGTTTGAAGAATCGCCTAAGCTATTGCGAAATTCTATGAATATTTTGGAAAAGTACGATTGCTACGTTGTTCCAGGAATATTCTCAAAAGGGGGGTAAACCCAAGAAATCAAAGTGTGGAGTTTGGGCGAAGAGCCTATGATCTTACATCCTGGAATGGTACTACCCTATGCAGACGACTTAGCTTTTGTAAAAAATCGTCAAGGCAAGGAATTGTCTCTAGTTGAGTGATACGTGGTTTGAGAAGGAGTACGTATGTGAAGATGATCTACATATGTCGGTGCAAGCTGAAATTTTTTCTGCAACTACTGAAAATACGCACATTGATACACCCTCAACGTCTCAAGAAACGCAAAACGGGACTAAGGAACCTACACCAGAAGAACTATATGTGCAATTTCTCAAGGAAGCTCAATTGGACAAATTCGAATGTTCGGAAAAAGCTAAAAGTAAGTTCAAGGAATTGATACGTTAAGTACGTACATGTCTTCGCTACGCCTGAAAATCTCGGAAGATGCAGTACAGGACAACATCTCATCGATACAGGAATGGCAGGTCCAGTATAGCAAAAGCATATAGGATGAACCCTATGGAAAGGGGTGAAATTGAAAAGCACATAAAGAAAGTGTTAGAACAAGGAATTTGTGTTCCATCTGGGCTTCACTATGCATGCTTGTACGCAAAAGGGACGGAACAACCCGATTTGTCATTGATTATCGTCAGTTGAACAAAATAACAAGAAAAGACCTCTACCCTTATTACCCTCAAACTCATTATAAAGTTGCGACTAGATAGTATTGGCCTACCTTGTTTACTGATGTAAAGATGTTTGTTTGTGCCAAGTTTTCGATAGGCCCGAGGAACCCTCAAGCTCCGATGAATATTTTCATTTTCCGCCAGTTTCGAAAGCTTTTGAAAGAATCTATGCTAACGTCATGCATTTTCCTACGAGCAAAAAGCAGAATGTTTGTGCTTTGGTAATTATTGATCAACTTACACGTTGGGCAGAAGCCTGGCCCTTTAGAAACGAAAAGGCTGAAACTTTAATACGCATTATTTTGAATGAATTTATTTTGCGATACGGGGTTCCTACTGAGGTCGTAACGGATCAAGGTCCTAATTTTCAGGCAGCAGTGACAACTGCGCTTTTTAAATTAATGGGTACTAAAAAGTTACGTACCACTGTTAAAAACCTACTTTACTATACTGTAATCCGCCCTAAATTACTCTACTTGTATTTCGTAAATGATCAATGTATCAATCTCAAACAGCAACCATTCAGCTTATATAAGTCAGCTTAATTGCTTATGTAAGCAGTATTAGTGTTTCTGTCATACGAATCGGTCGGGCCATAGGCCATTTATTGTACTTCGTATTTGCTGTGTTTCTCTATTAAACCATCCGTAAGTTCTATATTAAATAATATGTCCGACTTCTGTTTTCATTAGGGTATCGTAGATAGGGCTTCTGCTTTTCTTTTACTAGAGCGAGTTGCCCCCTAGGTTAGGCTAGCACAGAACCTGCATCGTTTCGCCATCTAAGTACCGGTTTGGTACCGGACCGTAAACCGGTAGTTTTAACACCACTGCCTATCACCCTCGGTCAAATGGTTTAGTAGAACGGGTAAACGGTACTATACGTGAGATACGTGATTGGGATGTCAAGTTAGGTTTTGCTATGCATGCATATAGAACTTCATTGCATTCTACTATTCAAGATACACCGTATTTTTGTTGTTTGGTCGGGATTGTCAAGTTCCAGAAGATTTATTGTTTGAAAATATTGATAAGCCAGTAACTTCTTCATGACACCTAATTCAGCTCATGTCATAACGGTGTAAAGTAGCTCTTATCTTCTGTAAACCTTCTTTTCTTTTCTATCTGGACTTTAGTTTTTAAAGCTCGGACTTAAAAAGGGTATACTTAAGAAGCATTTATGTGTTTGGTGTAACTAAGTAGTTTTCTTGGAGTGAATCTTTAGTCATTTGTAAAAACGTGATTTTGTAAAACTTTTTTAATTTTCTGAAATTCTTTTCTTTCTGAAAACTGAAACTCTTTTCTTTCACTTTTCTTTCGCTATCTTTTCTCTTTTTCTATTGAGTCTTTCTTTAAATATCTTAAAAATCTTTGTGGATTTTACGAGTATTTTTTCCGGTTGTGAATGCTTTATATCCTTCAGATTTGCAGCTATCGTCAATCTCTACCGTGCATTCCAACGGTGCTCAATTGCTCAAAAGTCAAGGCCTACCATCAGCCATCATATTCAAATAACTATAAACTATACTGCCATAATATTTTGCCTTTGGAATTTTTTTTGTAATCTGTGTAACCATACATTAACATAGGGTCGAGTCCTGGGGGGGGCTTGTCCCCAAAAAATTTTGAGGGGCTTGTACCTTTAACAAAAATTTTCAGAGGGACAAGTACCTCAAGAATAAATTTTCCAGCCTATTTTTGGTTACCCCTTGGCCATTTTTTCGTTACCCCTTGTCCCCGACGGCGATAGGGCTTGTACCTTGTCCGGGCTGGGGGATGGGGCTTGGACCCCCCAGACCCCTCCCGCGTTAACCTATGTTTGTAACGTTATCTTTTATTTTTTGTTTTATATTTTGTCTTTAACTAGTATAGTACGTATAGTGCTTTTCCCTTTTCTATCTATCTTTCTGTGTTTACCTTGGATTTTGTATAAAATTTGGAATTCTTTTTGGTTTTCTCAGGGAATTATGTGTTGTTTTTGTGTTTGTAGTCGTAGGCACTCATATTTTTTCGCCAGGGGATGAATCGTTAATTTGAAATATTAATTGTAATTGTATTTGTGGTTTAGTTGTGTGAGTTAGGATTACTTTAAAATTGCTATCTTTCGGACAAATTAAATTCTTGAATTTTTCTTGTTTGGAACTTTGAGTTTATTTTGGGTTTATTTTGGATTGTTTGTGTTGAAATTTGTATTCTTTAATGGATTGTACTGACACGGTAGTTTTTGTTCTTCTCTATATACTTGTTGAACTTTAAGTTTTGTTTGTTTTTATACTGTTAACTTTAAGCTATATGTTATCTTTTCAACTTATGTACCGTTTAATGCCATGCAATAAGATCCATTTATCAGTCTATCTTTGTTTTGTTAGTGATATGCTGTATTTAATTTTTTCACTGTTGTAAATATAAGATGTTTTCAAATTTGTTGTAAACGTAAATTTACCGTATTTACTCTTTTGACTGTTGTAAAGGTAACTTGTGTTTTGCACTGTATTTTGACTACCAATAGCTACCAAATCTTTCTTTCTTTTGGTGTTCTTTCTTTCACTCTTATGTGGGCATCTGAATGCCGCACCGCACGGTGTTGCTCGGTTTAGGTCCGCTCAGACGGAGTTGGAAATGGGACTTTACTTACTTTTATTTCTACTGGAATTACGGTAGTTTATATACGGTAGTACTATTACGGTAGTAGTATACGGAGTTGGAATTGGGACTTTACTTACTTTTATTTTTTACTGGAATTACGATAGCACTCTCGTTATCATGGAATTTTATCAAGTGCTAAAATTATTTCTAGGGGGATGATGTTAAAAACCTACTTTACTAACTGCAAACCATAATTACTTTACTTGTGTTCAACGAATGATCAACCTAATCATCTCAAACAGCAACCATTTGGAGACAGTCATTAGCTTATATGCATATTGGTTCAGTATTGGTATATTTTCTGTACGAGTCGGTCGGGCCGATTGGCCATCTATTGTATTGCTATTCCATGCCTTTATTATTTTGCCAGTAAATCACTTGTAAGTTCTTATATTAAATCATGCCCTTTACTTTTTTCACTAGGGAAGGTATAGTTAGGATTTCTCTTTCTTTCTCGCCAGTTGCACCCCTAGGTTATTCTAGAGTAGAAACCTGCATCGTTTCGCCATCTAAGTACCGGTTTGGTACCGGACAATAAAGCGGTAGTTAACATTACGGCTATAAATATGCTAGAACTTTCCAAGGATATATAATCGTACTGATTCGATTGTTACAATGATGTGTTTTTGTTGATAATTAATTCCGCCATGAGTTTTTCGTTTAGTTTTGTACAACATACAAGTCCGAACAATTTGTTAACTCTGGATCTACATGCAGTCCTCAACCACTAACAATTTAAATAAATTGGTTCTTGATATTCCCAGAGCTTACTGTCACTTGTTTGGCTGATTTGTGGTATTTCCAACTTATTGGCCTATTTATTAGATGATGGGTGCTTTTCCACTGAATAAGATGTTGAAGTTGGAAGTTAGCTCATCCCTTTTTCATAGTTGTACTTTAACTCCCCTGCCTTATCACTAATGCATCACTTTCTTTAGCTCTGTCGTCCTTAGTTTCCCTTCTTAGCATTTGAGCATTGGTCATTAGATGCTTACTTGTTAAACATGAAATTACTAGGCCAAAATTGACTTTTCTAGGCCTACTATGATTTGATTCATAGCAGATGATTTTAGCGGCTGAAAAGCTGTAGAAAAACGAATAAAGACCCAGCAAAGTTAAAGGATTGGCTACTTGTTGGTGAAACTTAGTTTAGAGGGAGGAAACCATATACCAAACATTTCTTCCTTCTTTGGACAAATGGGACATTCCCATTTTCTGTAGTAAATATCCCTTAGCAGCAGTAAATTATTGTTGCTAACTTAATTTTACAGGGGGATATCCTTTCGGCATGATTTATTCTGTTATTCGAACACAGAAAGTACTGATGCATTATTAATATTCATACAAACTCATCTAATGTTCAGTTGAACTAAACTAAGACCATCTGACATGAGGCTTTACACTAACTGTATCACATTTACATCAAGTGATCTTTGAGGGACTTGTGTGTGTTATGTTTTCCCTGCGAGCTATCCTTGTCATTGATCAAACTGTAAAAAGGAAATTGTGGAGTCTTATTTTTTAAAGATTTCACGATTTTTTCAGAGTTCACGATTCTAAGCAATAGAATAGTATCGTCATGAAAATTTGAGATTGAAACCATCTTTCAATCAATAATAAAATACAGTATCAGCACCAACAAAATCAACCATCAATAATAAAATGCAGGGAATAGAATAAATAAATCCTACGGGTAGTCGATATAAAAAATATGGGTCTTATCTCGATTACCCCGCCACCACTCAAAACTTCAAAATCCTTCAAAACTTGACCAAATGACCTAAACTTTGGTGTGGATGTGTTTTCGACCACGCTGAGTTCAAATATCGCAAAATTTTTCGATTTCGCGAAATTCGTTTTTTTTCGATTTCTGAGGGGGACAAAGGGAAACCGAAAAATTTTTTGTCTTCGATTTTGCTGAAAAGATGTATATAGGGGTAAGGGTTTTCGGGACTGTAGAATACGAATCTTGAAGTCCGTCTTTCGTTTCAGCTTTTTGTCAGTTCAATATAAGCTTACATCTAAAGCTTAAATCTTTAGCTTATACTGAGCTAACAGAAAGCTAAACCGAAAAACGGACTTCAGATTCCTGTTCTACGACCCCGAAACCCCTATATACATCTTTTCATTAAAATCGAAGGCAAAAAGTTTTCTGTTTCCCTTGATCGTCCCCCCTTAGAAATCGAAAACAATTGAATTTCGGGAAATCAAAAAATGTTGCGATATTTGAGCTCAGCGTGCTCGAAAACATACCCACACCAAAATTTAGCTCATTTGGTCAGCGATTTTGAGTGGTGGTGGGGGGTAATCAAGATAAGACCCAAGAATACAAAATAAATCTTGTCCTCATTTGAACTCTAAATCTGCAATTAAACACTGCTCTCTTCTCAACTGTCTAAAGTAAGGTGGATTTACCAATTTGGTGACCACCGTTCAACCACATGTCACTGTAGTTTGGGTTCGAATTCAAACATAAAGGCTGGTTTGCCTCTGGCTGGATGGAAAATAGTCGGATGCACCTACTAAACTTAGTTCGAGAATGACCGACAGCCCGACGGCCTGACTTGGCTGTCCATTTTCAAACTCCATTTTGGTTTCGATTCATTCCGCAATTCTGCAGGTGATGCAGTAAATAAAAGCTGTCCTGCTTGTGTAATGTTCCATTCCGTCTCCTGTCCCTGTGTACTTTGGAGCTTGCTCAGCTCGTCACAATAATTAATTTCAAAGTTAAGTCAATATACAGTTAACGTTTATCTAATGAAGTATGATACATATCTTCGTATATTTTAATGAAACTGTCCGCTATCTTACATAATTTCCCTCTCCATTAAATCTTTCTTCTTGTCTATAACTGATGTCTGAGATTTCAGTAAGGAAGGGGTCTGCCCATTTCCGAAGAAGCAAAATGAATCTGTGTAACTATCATTACAAATCATTCTAGCTATTTTTTACTCCGACAAATAGGGGGGATTTTTGGTAAGAGTTTGGAAGGCCTAAAGGGATAAAGTGCCTTTTTTGGACATTTCTGTTCGTCCCAGAAGGTATATCACATTTCATGTAAAGCTTTCTTAACCTGCCTCTCCCTCGTTCAGTTAATGAGCCTTCCGCTGTTCATTGTTCAAAAATTCTGCTGTTCATTAAAAGTCAACCTTCTGCTTTCACCCTCCCTCTTCAATGGAGGCAAAAATAGGAGAGCGCATTAACAAGCTGGTGCCTCAGAAATTGTTCCAATATTTGATTGGCTGAAGGTCTGAAGGGGTTCTTCAGCTCCCTGTCTCATCTTCTGGCCATTTGTCATTGGCTATTGTGACGTTAATTTAGTCATAAATGCAAGATTTATCTTACCGTTCAGGCCTCATAAAATTCCCCCTAGAATTTCTAAGGCTAGCACACCACTTGCTTTGCCTTCCAAACGAGTTCCGAAAAATGGCTAAAGAAATTGTTTTCGATACTGGATGTTGTGAAGAAAAATTAGGCATAATAACGCAAAATTTATGAGCTATGCTATTTACCAAGGGTTGTATTTTGAAGATTATTTAGAAATTGCCTAATAAAGCTTTAGTCGTGGTTTGTCTTATCGCTGATAGCGACACAGTATACGACACTATCGACACGACACGCAGTGGATACATTTGTACATATCTTCAGTTCCAATAGTTCACCCTTGCAGTGCGTTCGTCCTGGAATGACTCAGATTGGTATTTGCTATATTAGCACAGTTTTGGTGATTCTCTCAAGTTATGGTGGTAAGTACTCAATTATGAAGTGTATGTACGATCTGCGTCTATGTGTTTATGAGTACTTTTATGTAAAAGGCTTTCGTGCTGAGCTGTTGGTGTTGACTATGCAATGCAACATTTGTGAAGAGATAAATAACCTTAAAATAATTCCATGTGTTGTACAGTAGTAGTTATGAAGTGAGATCAAAAAGCCGGGTCTTTTCCAGATTACCCCCCACCCACCACTCAAAGTTCTTAAAACTCGACCAAATGAGCTGAAATTTGGTGTGGGTGTGTTTTGGACCACGCTGAGTTCAAATATCGCAAAATTTTTCGATTTCGCGAAATTCGATTTTTTTCGATTTCTAAGGGGGACCAAGGGTAACCGAAAAATTTTTTGTCTTCGATTTTGCTGAAAAGTTGTATATAGGGGTTTTCGGGGTCGTAGAACACGAATCTGAAGTCCGTTTTTCCGATTCAGCTTTTCGTTAGCTCAGCATTAGCTTAAAACGTTAGCTTATATCAAGCTAACGAAAAGCTGAATCAAAAAACGGACTTCAGATTTGTGTTCTACGACCCCGAAAACCCCTATATACAACTTTTCAGCAAAATCGAAGACAAAAAAATTTTTTGGTTACCTTTAGTCCCCCCTTAGAAACCGGAAAAAATCTAATTTCGCGAAATCGAAAAATTTTGCGATATTTGAACTCAGCGTGGTCCAAAACATACCCACACCAAATTTCAGCTCATTTGGTCGAGTTTTAAGAACATTGAGTGGTGGAGGGTAATCAGGAAAAGACCCAAGAAGCCGACACTACTATTTTTAGTTTAGCCAAATACAATATTTTGAGTTTAACTGCACCTCTTCTTTCAAATATTTTCTTGTTTGCCACTCAATTATCTGTTGTTTTTTCGTTTAGCTGAAGGCGTGGCTCATTCAAGGCAGCAGAGCAACGAAGCAAAACTATATCACTACATATTTGATGACCAATTATGTGAAAGCCGTCAGACCAGCGATTCGATACACAGTACCGTCAAATATAACGTTTGGATTTTCATTGCATCAAATAGTCGATATTGTAAGGGAATTTTGCAGCTATAGGATTAGTTTGTGCGTCGCAGCTTGTGTTTAGTAACCCGCGCTCGTAATGAAATGAACCGGCAAAAAATTGACACACTGACGGAAGAAACAGACCAAGATGTCATCCTTAAGGGGGGGGGGTCGCTTTTTTTGGGCGATTTTTCTACCTTCTCCGATTTTGCTCATTTTTACATATTTTGTACTCCCAATGGGTCTGCAAAACAAGACAAGTGCGTTTTGCGCAATATTGCTTCTATCGTTCTGTAGGGTCCTTCAAAGGTGACTCCGACATGTGTTAAACATAGGAAAATGAAAAAGTTAAGGTAAAAAAGTTTGTGTCCAAAAAATTTTTCACTGTGTAAGAGACTCAGTTCTGAAATTTTTTCACACTTGTTAAGGACATAATGTAGAGTGCAGCGAGTGACTTTGGTGCAATTTTGTTGAGAATTGGAATTTTGGCAAATAGCCAAACTCGGAAGTTTCACAAATTCTGACTTTAGAACTTTGCCAAAATTTTAATTCTAAGCAGAATTGCACCAAAGTCACTCGCTGCACTCTATATTATGTCCTTAACAAGGGTGAAAAAATTTCAGAACTGAGTCTCTTACACAGCGAAAAAATTTTTGGACACAAACTTTTTTACCTTTTTCATTTTCCTATGTTTAACACATGTTGGAGTCACGTTTGAAGGACTCTACAGAACGATAGAAGCAATATTGCGCAAAACGCACTTGTCTTGTTTCGCGGACCCATTGGGAGTACAAAATATGTAAAAATGAGCAAAATCGGAGAAGGTCGAAAAATCGCCCAAAAAAAGCGACCCGCCCCCTTAAGTTGCCAAGTGTAATCCAGAAAACGACACCGCAACAATTGGGAACTAATTCAAACTTAAGCTTGGTTCGATTGTGCCTGGGAGGCTCAATCGGTAGAGCGTTAGCCTAGATCGCAAAAGGTTGTGGGTTCGATCCCCACCTCAGGCCCGAATTTTTCGGGTCGAAGGTGCTGCAGTGTCAAATATTTCTTTCAGTTATATCATAATCACTAAGTTATCAAGTCATAAAAGTTGCTATCAAAGACTAGATTATTCACAACGAGTGATGAGTGACACTTTTTCTGGTTAAGAATCGTGTCGCGTTGGCGTTGCCGAATCAGTAGGTTGCTGATATTTAGCAGACTATAAAAGTATTAATAGATTTAATTTTGCGATTTTAGGATGAAAGGAATCAATTTCTGACTGCAAGCTGCTGGTTGAATATTGTAAGCCATGCAGAATTTTCTCGAAATAATTAACTGGGATCCATGTTATTCATTTATTGCAATTGCTGTATTCAGTTTATTACCAAGAAGAGTCTATAATAGGAAGAGTGAGACACTCAGCCCTACCTAATGTTTAAGCTTGCGAGATGCTCGACACATTACGGCATTAATCTCGGGGGAGTTGTATGACAAAGTTGTATGACAAATTACCTCTATCTGATCAGACCCCAACAGATTGAACAGGGCCAGCATGTGCAACAAAGCTGTTCCTATGTACCTATTGGAACTACCTACTTGACTGGTTGATGACTGATCCTAAAACTGATCCATGTTGTAGTTTTCTGGCGGGGAATATGTCTTATTTCTGTGTGCTTAACGTACACGCACAAAACTTATTATGTCACATCCTCTTTTTTAAACAGAACGGGCGTGCATGACAGGTCCAAGAGATGATCTCATGAAAAGCATTGTCCTGCAGTATGCTATAGCTTTTAGTTTGTACTTTCAGAATTGGATGGACTACAATTTGATTTGGAATATCAGTGATTTTGGTGGAATTGATATTATGCACATTCCTGCGGATGAAGTGTGGAAACCAGACTTAGTGCTGACGAATAAGTATGGTTTTTTTAGTGCTCACAGCCTGTCACCAGTTAGCATAAAGCGGCAAAATAGGCAAGAGCTGTAAAGCTATTTTTTCAAATCTTAATTAAAGAATAGGAAGATAGTTGCACACAACCAATAATCGGGCATCAGTCAGTACTCGAACCCGCGGTCTCCTGCATCGTGCAAACTCTCTAACCAATATAGCCACAGGTGCTTCAGTGGAAGGAGCTTTCAATCGAAATTCGATTCCAATGGGTACAACTTTCAACTCATAACTTCATTGCAAACTGAGACCGTAAAAAATCTTCACCAGTAGGGGTGTTCTTTTCTCTTTAGTACTTTATTAAGTTACTTATGTTAAGTATTTGTTAAGTTACTTATGTTAAGTACTTATTACATGCTTATTTATTGGGTAAGGTGCTTTATTTCAGTGCTGACCCACAATATAAAGAAGCTATCACTGACACTGACATTTTCGTTACCAACCGAGGAAATGTAACCTGGCTGGTGAAAGGGATATTTCAGAGTTCCTGTAAAATGAATGTCCGCTTTTATCCCTTTGACGACCAGGTAACTTTTTAACAAAGAATTATTTAATATTCGTTAATTAATTCTCATTTGCATGAAGAGTTGTTCCGGTGCTATTTTCAAAGAAACATTCTGCGAAATACAGATTTATATTTCACGAAGCCATTTTGCCTTCAAGAATATACTGCAATCCCTGGGTACAAGCCGGAAATAAAAGTGAATTGTGAGTTTCTTCTTTTATGAAGGCTTGTCCATCAATTTTGAAACTCTCCTTGGAAAGTTCTTGTTCAATTTCAGGATTGTTTGATGTCATTTTCCTCTTGGAGTCATGACGAATCGGAAATTAACCTGCAAATTATCACCGAAGTTGGTGACAGAAGCAACTATATGGCCAGTGGTGAATGGGAACTCCTAGATATGGTGGTAAACCAAAAAAGAGGAAATATAACAGTTTCAAGAATTTACAGAAATTTTATTTCATTATTTTTATAACATCTCATAAGAAGCAAACTATGAAATTATCCAAGCTTTGTTTCGTTCGTTAGAATTAAAATTTACTTCACAATCGTAGTACAGTAAAACCTCGTGCCAGTGAAACCTAAAACCTCAAGTAGGGTATGTGCAATAATTTCAGTATGAAATTGAAGGCCAACTCTCCTTTATTTTAATTTTCAGCAACAACGCCGAAAAATGAAATATTCCTGCTGTCAGAATTCTGACTGGCCTGTCGTGGACATCAAAATTAGTCTGAGACGTCGTCCGCTTTATTATGTTTTTAATCAGGTATAGACTAAAACGGTTTTAAATTAGCTACAATGTTTGTGTTTAGTTTAGCTACAATCGATACAGTGCATCCTACATGGGACACATAATATGTATGATACATTGGTAATAATATAATAATATAAGCATATGTAAGAATGTAGGTATGATGGAATACGTAAGAATTTAGCATACAGTACATAGGATACTGTACATTGCATTGGATAAAAGATTATGTGGTTTTCAAGATTACAAATACAATTTCATTGTCTTTAAATACACAACCTTTAACAATTGCTTACATGGCTAGCACAGCACGCCTGACGAAACTGTTGGTTTTTCGAAATAAAGGCTTTTAAGGTATTTCTAAAGTGAAGTATATTACTTACATTTAATTTGTTTCACGGACAGATTCTTCCATGCGCTTTGATTTCTTCAATGGCTCTTTTGGGCTTCTATATTCCGGCTGACACCGGAGAGAAAGTGACAATGTGCATAACCACAATGCTTAGTATGGGAGTCTTTCTGAAAACGATAAATGAAAATATGCCTCCCACATCTCAAGCTGTACCACTGATAGGTAACATCAAGAGTTTATAATAGGAAGAGTGGGACACTCAGCCCTTCCTAATGTTTTAAGCTTGCAATATGCTCGAAACATTAAGGCCAAAATCTCGGGGGGGCTTCTTAACGTGTAAACATAGCACGCTGGCATTTTTCAAAAACGGGCGTTTTCGGTAAATTAAATACTATAACTTGAGCTAGGAAAGTCGTACAGCGATAATTTTTATATCATTATGTTGCGTAGAATGTGATCGTTTTAATGATATAAAAATTATATAGTTCGATTCTGGCTATCTCTTACAAATCTGGCAACAACGTAACACATTTTGAAGAAATGATGAAATTCCTAAAATTTCCGTGGAAAGGATGTTTTATTGCCGGATTTGTAAGAGATAGTCAGAACCGAACTACATAATTTTTATATCGTTAAAAAGATCACATTCTACGCAACATAATGATCTAAAAATTATCGCTGTACGACTTTCCTAGCTCAAGTTATAGTATTTAATTTACCGAAAACGCCCGTTTTTGAAAAATGTCAGCGTGCTATGTTTACACGCTAAGAAGCCCCCCCGAGATTTTGGCCTTAATGTTTCGAGCATATTGCAAGCTTAAAACATTAGGAAGGGCTGAGTGTCCTACTCTTCCTATTATAAACTCTTGGTAACATATACCTCACAATTTTTAAGCTTAAAATAATTTTATCTTATTTTCCAAATTTAGTGTTTAAATATTTTTGTATGTATTGAACTTATAATCCCCATGCCAATTTAAATATAGGTTAATTATCCGGTTTATGTTATAGCCATATACTACTGCTCTTCTCTCATGATCGTTTGTCTAGCAACAGTCATGAATGTTATGACCCTTAAGCTACATTTCAAGGGTTCTGGTCGCAGTCCTGAAAGGGCGCCCTTATGGGTTAGACAGTTTGTCCTTGGCTATTTGGCCAGGATACTCCACATGAACTTTGAACCTGCTGACCTTGTTATCAAAAAGGAACGCCGCAGGGTACGAAAACGGTTTATTTTTAATTGTTTATTTCTGGTTAAGGCCTGGTAGGAATCGATTGGTTTAGTATAGACCGCGAAGTCTACTGCTCACAGGATCAGCATCATCCATTTAGCTGAGAATTGAAGTTTTCAATATGTGCAATTTTGTGACTGTTAGAAGAGGAAAGTGTGGTGTCTGTGACTACTCTTTAACAACAGACAGTAACGACAGAACACTAACGGATCAGAAACCAAGAAAAAATAATTTCTTTTCAATATTTTTTTTCCTGTACTGCCACACCCCAGTTGCTTTCACGAGGAGGGGTAACGCCAGATCAAAATTTTGCTTTGGGTCCGCGATCTGGCGTTGAATAATTGCATAAGCAATTACCCGAGGCGAAGGCAAGGCTACTGCCGGGGCAGAAGTGATCACGATGCTTTGACCACATCATGACCACCCGTCAGCTCCATTCAAAGGGTTTCCCCTCTGGATGGCCAACTCCTTGAAAAACTCGGATAAAACTAATACAATTAAAGGGGGGATATTGATACTGTCGTATCAAACTAAAATAAGTAATTTGATTGTTGCCGGCTGGCAACAGACAAGTTTGAGAAAACAGTTTGATTAGAGAAAATGAAATGAGTGGATCCTATGGATCCTAAATTTCGTGCTTGCGGCCGGCAAGTGCAGAGGATACCTTCTCTCCTCCGGACGGCCTCAGATAATTGCGTGAAGTCAGTTCTCGTGCGACATAAGCTTGGCTAGATACATAATTAGTTGATTATGTTAATATAATTATAATTAAAATTTGTTTTAACAAAAGACCCAGGGGGACCTTTTTCACCCCCCAAGCCTCATGTCAAAAGCGTCCTGCTTCAATTCCTTTTTCAAGTTAATAAAATATAAATATGTTCATGACTTAGCTTAGAGGTGGCAGAAATAGAAAAACTCCTGGCCAAGGACTAGCGTGATCGTAGGCACAGGAGCCTGCAAAATCGCAGGCTCCCCATTGTGCAATTCCAAGAGTTCCACACTTTTGGTAGCCTCTTTTGTGATTTGGATGTATTGTTCCGGTGTTTTGATTGCGACACCTCCATTTGTGATCTGTCTAAAGTCATTCAAACTGTTATATTCTGTTCAATCAAACTGCTACACTTTGAGTAGAGAACCTCACTACTATAAACCAGTAGACACTAAGTCCTTCCTCCTCTCCTACACCTTGCCAATCTCTAAATATACTTCAGTCTGTCACAAGAAATACATAAAAGCTATCTTAAGTTATGTTGCAACCGTCGCAGTAATCAACTTTACTGAAAATATTTCCTTATATACTAAATATTATATTTAGCTGAGCCATACAAAAAGCCAGCTTAAATGACTCTGTTTACCAAAATTTAAACAGAAAAGATAAACTTATCTGCCAAAATTCTCCTTTCCTCCACTATAGTTCTTAACCTAACTCCCATAAAATATTACTCAAGTCAAAATTCTAAAAAAAAAACAAAACTTAGCTTTTCGTCGACCAACCGTCCTCTTCACGTGCAGGATGCAATCCGAATGACCTTTTCAATATTTTAAAACTGTTTTAGTCTTCTCCATTCTTTAGCTTCACAACACAAAGGTTACTTGTTAATTAATGAGAGCGAGAGTGTAAGAGTAAATAAGACAACGGAGGAGAAAGGCTGCCAGCAGGAATTACTTCGATGGATTTTTTGGTCAGATTAGTACAGTTTATTCGTCATTTATGTCATGGAGACGCTGCTTGTCTGATTACGATGTCCAAAACTTGTATTTTTGATTTTTATGGTTTATTCGTTTTTATTATAGGCCTCCTATCGTTCGATCGCCGGTTTGGACAATCTTTTTCCGGACGCCGGTGCAGGTTACGGCGACTTGAGCAGTCCTATGCTATTTCACACTACCACTGCTGATAAACGCTCTCAGTCTCCAACTGGGCACTGTAATTATGCATCTGGAAACGGGTCCGCAAATGCGTCTCCGCGTCCGCGACGTCAGCGTCCCTCAAATCAAACTAGTCCCCGTATCGGGTGGTGTCTGAATACCAGTAGTCGGAAAAAGTCCCCTCTACGTAATCTGGATTCGGCACCGGGTGGCGAAAAGACCACGGATGCCAAAGCCATTGTCTCTGAAATACGAAAGGAATTTGAGGCTCGATTTTCCCGTGTCCTAAAACGAGTATATCAAACGTTGGAGCAGAATGAGATGCGTTTGGTTCTCCAGGATGAAAAGGAAAGAATTCGAGAAGAATGGAGGCTTTTGGCCATTTTCTGCGATCGGGTTCTGCTGTTCCTGTTCGTTGTTGCTTTTCTTGTTACCATTGCAATAATTACATTTGAACCTGTCTCTAAAAAGTACAGTTCTGTTGACATGCCATAAATTTAATGCTTTCAATAAAATGCTGGATTTATTCAGACTTTCGTTCAGACTGTAATTCGATGAAGGTTGGTCACAAGCGTAGTTATAATATGCATCTAGCTTTCCAGTATATAATTTACTACGATGAATGCGGTTACTATGTAGTTGCCTATGAAAATTAATGCTCAATAGGTATTGCAAAGACACTCACACGAGTCAGACGAATTAAATACCTGTGTATTTTTAACTGATGCGGTAATGTAAATGTGGTAATTAGTGTTGTTGACCGGCAGAAATTTTCGTCGGCCAGCCGTTATCGGCCAGCCAACTTCCTGAAGACGGTCGGCCGGTCGGCCGAAAAGTGCTGGCCGGCAGACGGCTCGGCCGGTCGGCCGAAAAGTGCTGGTCGGCAGACGGCTCGGCCGGCCTGCCGTTCGACGGCCCAATCAAACAAAACCTGCCGGCTGACGAATCAAAGACTAAAAATGGCCGACAGGCTGAACCACGAGTGCCAGAACAAGAAAGCAGGATATGAAAATGCATCAGCTTGATTTAAAATCGATTTAATGAGAAAATTCTGATAGACGCTTTAATGGCCGTTCAGTTGCCGGCTGGCTGGCCTGAAACCTGGGTGTTTTCTACCCGGCCGGTCAACAACACTAGTGGTAATGTCCTTATCCTTAATATAATTATTAATAGGTTTAGTGTAAAATGCAAGCTGTGGTTCAGTTCTTTAAATTTTTGTGCAAAGCAAAAACTGATAAGTGATATAATGCATATAATTGTAAGCCAAGTTTTTTCACTTTCATTTCTGTCCTCATTCTTGAACCCAGTGAAACTTGTCACCAGCAGGCTGAACTCCACTTTCGTAAGGAGGCGGGTTGCCTAATAGTGCTGTGAAAGGTTGAAATCAGGATCTGAAAGAAGTGAAGAAAAGTGTCCAGGGCGGGGATCGAACCGCCGAGCTTTGGTTTAAGAAGTAGAACGCTCTACCACTTGCGCCACATCTCCGGACGTTGTGAATACTTTATTGCTCTGATTTCAACCTTTCGAAGTTGCTGATATTTAACAGTGCAGTGAAGAGATTATCGGTTTCGCCAGGATTTCTTATTGGAACCTTGACCAGATTCAAGCGACTCCTGCAAATTGCCGTTGGTATGATAAAAGCCTGAAATGTGGCAATAAGTACAGTAGCACGCTTGAAATAGGCAAACTTTAGCTCATAATCTAGTAGTATTTTTGCACTAAAACAAAAAGGCATGTATTGGGATAGGTGTTTGTTAAATTGAAAAATTTCTTCAACTCAGTTCAGCACTTTTGTCAAAAACAACTTGCTTTTCGTGAGCCGTTACGGGTACAAAAGTGCTGGGTTCATTGTCATGAATGTCATGGTCGTTTGGCTATGAACAACATCAGAATCATAAACTAAAGCATAAACCGGGACCTGGTTCTCAGCATTTTTGTAGCAGCGACTACCTCTCTAAACATCCGATAACAACTATATTCTACATAATAACGGATCCAATCCTATTGGTCTCCAAAACTTTCTATTTCACTTTTCTACATTCTCCTCTCCACTTCATATTCATAGACCTCTTTTTCTTTGGGAGACCCAAACCGGGAAAACAAAGGTCCCAAAAACGATATGGCGGTTCCAGTGGTTGGAGACCCAACGATTCCGACCTCAGGCCACTTGGTGAAGTGATCGTACATAACCAAGAGATTAGGCTTATCTTTAGGTCCATCATTTTCTACTGTTAGCACAAAACTCATATGTCTTCCACAAAACATAGTCACCACACTTCCCCTCTTTTTAGGAGTTTCGGTCAAAGTAGGTTGCTCGTTCATTTGCCATCGTGGCTGGATTATACTTTGCAGGAAGCAGGCGGTTCCTTTGTGGATAAATTGGTCTCGAGGATCCATATTATCATTATCTTCTCTTGAGGATCCATAAAGTCACATGGTACGGACAGAGAACAAAGGTCGCTGTAAAACGAATCTATGGTTTCCGTCGTGGCTTGTTTCCGTTGACGGAATTCATGGCGAGCCGCAACGATATTGGCCTTTGGTGTGAAATGGTTTCGGAGAGCGGTAAGGACAGTGTCAAATGTCTCTTCCCCGTAGGGCTTCGGTAATAGTATATAAATTCTGTCAGCTTCGATTCCGATGCAGGTAAGCAAGATAGCAATCTTGCGGGGTTCAGCAAAGGCATCGGATCCCGTAGCTGTCATATAGGTTAACAGTCTAGATTCCCATTGCTTCCAGCTAATGAGTGGAGGTCCTGGGGTATCCAGGAAGGGTTTGCATCAAATATCAAACATATAACCGAATGAAGCTCCATTCTCAAGGAAGTTCAGGTGTAAGCCTTTATTTGCTGCGGAATCGCTGTTTTCACCTGATTTCAAATTGCATGCAATTAATAGCCCGTTAGGATCTGATCACCTACGTGATGGAAAACGGTTGCCCTACAACGATAAGTTTGGAATGATGAAAATTACATTAATTGTGTCAGCGTTGTCTATGGCACTTACAACCAATATGAGTATATGAGTTGAGAAAATATGTGAGTTCGATATGAGTTCGAAGAAAAGTGGTACACGAGTACGCCGATCATGCCGCTTCAGCCCGATCAGCTACTCACTTACAAGGTGACATTTCAGATGCGAAATTCCAAATTTAGTCAAAATTGGTTTTCGCATAAGTAGTATAAAAGGAACATTCTGGATCAGTGGCGCTTTCCCTCCATCAATATTCTAAAATCTCCTCCATCATACCAATATGCATGCATGAAAGCGCTAAGTGTAACAGTAATGGATAGTAACAGTATCAGATAGCAGAGACTAACAAATAAGCAGAGCAGCAGCTTTAAATTGTTATGTAATCTCCCCTTTAACAACCCAAAAGTCCGTCAACTCCCTAATTGCTAAATGAGAAAGAAGAAGAAAGTCATGTACCACCGAAGGTCCGAAAAATTGCTAAACCCTCATTTCTCCAGACCTTAGAAATTGTTCTAAAATTCAATTGCCATTTCTGGCCAAAAACGTTCTATCAGCAGCTGGCCACTTTCGAGCTTCAACACTAATTTTTTACGAGGTACCCATTTGTGGGGGGTCACTGGGGTGGGTTTTGAGCAAAATTGTGGAACATAGATGTATAGGGTCTTTCCATTTTTACCAAATTCTCTAAAACCTTATTCTGACTTAGATTATTAGAGGTTTACAACTTGACTGTCCTGTACTGTCTGAGTTGGCAAAGAATATTTTTATTTTTAGTCGGGCAGACAAATAGTTTTTTAAAAATCTACGGGATCATTGGTTGGCCTGAAACCTGAAAAAGTGATTCGTAGAGATAGCAGAAGTGGTAAGTCAGTAGAAATCAGGGTCCCTCCTAAGTACTCTAAAGCAACGTTGCTATAGCAGTCCGTCATATTGTTGGTGAGGTAAGATTAATTTTATGAACGACTACAATCAAGCAACTATCTTTCACACGAATGATCACTTTCGATGCTGAGTCGACAGGCTGCTGAAATGGAACCGACAGAAATGTTGTGATCTGAACTGACACTGTATCGACATATGCTGTGATATGTAACGAATTGTTCCAAATTGAGAATGTATCTGTTTAAAAGCCTGAGCAATTGTCGTATTGTTTCGTTCTGGTTAATTACAAGTCAGTAAAATACTACATTTGGCGACGAGGTATGGCTGTACATCCAGCGTTTGGAAGCCCTCCTATGCCATTCCTAGCCACACCAGGCGAACCTTCGATGTCTTGGAAGATCTGGAAGAAAGCTTTTCAGAACTATCTTCTCGCGAGTGGGGGCATGGAGAATCGGTTCGGTGAACAGCGTCGGGTCGCGCTTTTCCTCAACTGCGTCGGTGCTGAAGCCCTACGAGTCTACTACACGTTGCCAGGATCCGAGAACAACGACATCACATTGGAGCAAGCCATAGATCTGATTGGAGGTCACTACGATGCAAAGGTCAACGCAGTGGCAAACCGATACAAATTCAAACAGAGGAAACAAGGACCCCAGCAATCTGTAGACCAGTGGATGGCCGATCTTCGCTTTCTCATATCCGACTGCGACTACGGCGAGCTGGAGGACCAGATTCTACGGGATCAAATTATAGAGCACACGTCTTTGCCAAGATTGCGTGAAAGGCTATTGATGGAAAGAGAACTTTCGCTGGAAAGGACTCTTCAGATTTCGAGACAAATTGAAGCGGCTCTTTCCGAAGCCAAGCTGCTCACTCAAAAGGATCTATCCGTTAACCAAGTTCATGCTAGCGGGAGCAAGAAGGGCAACTTTCAGGGTCACCATGGTACCGGCCAAAGCGATAGCCGTCATCGTCCCCTAACCAAACAAGCCGGGCCTTCCTATGCTAGCACTGGGTGCCCCAGTTGTGGTGGTGGTGGAGGACACAACGGCAAATCATGTCCAGCGTCCCGTGCAACATGCAATGGTTGCGGCGGAAAAGGTCATTATAAAAGGGTGTGTCCCACACAGTCCCTGGAAGCCGAGATTGGGTTCATTGAGGAGGAAGAAAAGGATGATATTATCATAATTTAAATAGGAACTGATTTTAAATCTTTTTTAGTGTTTAGTGTTTAGTAACTGTAGTAGAAACTTTTAAGAGTGAAAGGGAAATGTTGTGATCTGAACTGACACTGTATCGACATATGCTGTGATATGTAACGAATTGTTCCAAATTGAGAATGTATCTGTTTAAAAGCCTGAGCAATTGTCGTATTGTTTCGTTCTGGTTAATTACAAGTCAGTAAAATACTACATTTCGATGCTGAGTCGACAGGCTGCTGAAATGGAACCGACAGAAATGCTTTTGTTAGCGACACTCAGATTCAGGTTCAACTGACTTCAACTGTAAATAAATCTTCTTAAAAGCACAGACATATCTAGTTGATGTAAAGGCAACTGTAGCACTGTCTCAACTCTCAATAGTATGAAACCTGCAAATGTCTCAGAGATAAACAGGCATCCACTAAACTACAGCACGCTTAATACAATACTTCAGGTATAGATTTTTGATAGTTATAAAAATTCTTTCATCGAATTTGATTAGTCAGGAATACAATGATGTATGAAATCTCTTCAGAGTTTAAGTATTTCTTTTTTCCTTTGTAACATACGACAGAAGACATAACATTCGTAAGGGAGCAGCTTGCCGTGACAACACTTTATTTGCCACAGTCTGCTTTTGTAGCTTCATATTGCAGCTTCTCATCGTTGTATTTCATAATGAATCAAGTCTACTCAATTATTCATGAAATCCGCATGCTCGTTTTCTAATTTCCAGGAAACCAGATGCAGACTTTCCCAAGCCTTTGGGATAAGTCTCGTGATTCGTGTCCAATATTTATTTTCAATTTTTCAAGGGCGAAATCAAACTGTTTAAAAGCTGATATGATTGACTTTCATCTCTTTGTCGGCTACACCAAGTATACTATATCTGACGAACGGTACAGAAAATGTCTTTTACGACTTAGTCAAAATCTAGAATGCGGTGACCGAGAATTTAAATTTGGATTCCAAATGTTCATGTTCCTCCATAGTTTATTAAAATTTAATTTTACGCCGGTCGACTTAGATAAATATCCAAATTTTGATGTTCACTTTAATATGGATTTTTCGGTAATAATTCCAGTCGCTGGATTTCGTAGCTACATGTCGCCGTTATCGTTTGAGACTCTAACTGCCATATTTTGGAAAGCACAAAGCGATTTACCCGTTAACTGGCTTGTGGAAATTTTTGAGCCCACGACGTGGGCTGTCGGGATTTTGCTACAAATGGTGATAACTCTTATCAGTGTGCCGCATTTAGCCTGGAAATTTTCGTCAAGACAGTTGACTGCCATTAAGCTTTTTGCATCTGTTGGGGTATACTTTCTGTTGCACATTTATGGACAACTTCTTTTGGGACGAATTCTGAAGGTACCTCCGCAGAAACTGCCGGCTTCAAACGCTGAAGAAGTTTTGAAAGGTTTGCGGGATGGATCTCTTTGTCTGCTAACTCATGACTTTACTTGGAACACCATTAGCTTTGATAATTTTCACTACGGTAGTACCAAGTATAGTTTTGATAATATTACTTATCGTCAGTTTCAAGTGAATGAATTAGATCCGTTGTATCCATTTTATCTTCAATTTGGTAACCCTTATTATAAATATTACGTGCTTCATAGTTTTTCTACGACCCGAGTTACATGCAAACATACAGGAATTTTGACGAATCTTCTTTTGGCAAGAGAATATAGTAGCCTACGGTGCAACTTTACCTATATAGACTTGTCCGACTTGGGTGGTCAATACAATACATATAGTTTTCATCCCCATTTCAAAAAGAGGCAGGTTGAAGAATTTAATCGTGTAGCACATCTTCTTAGTGCGTATTTGGAAAATTTAAAATTCACTTATAATCGATACATGAGTTATATCGGTCGGTGTGGTAAAGAGAATGAAGAAATATTATTGGTTTCAAAACAAGCATACTGGATTCTCTTGAAGTTGTATGGGATAGTTAGTGGGGCCGTGATAACAGCTCTTTTGATAGAAATGTCAAAAACCTTGCTACACCAAAGACTGTCAAATTAATTTCGTCAAACTTTGTGATGTAGCTAGCTCTATGATATAGGTTTCAGTCCTGAGCACTGGTGAGTTGTTGTAGTGACTAATGCTTCTGCTAAAAGATACTGATCCTGACAGTAAGCAAACAATCACGCTTTTGGCACCACTGAAACCTAAAAGTGTGAATTACTGGAAACAAAAATTAGTTAGATATGAACTGTCACTTTCACAACTAATCCTGCACCTTCCGTGGAAACCCAAAAGTGGTGTAAACTGATGGGACACATTCACAGCTAATCTTGCACTTTCAGTGGAAACCCAAAAGTGGTGAAAATTATTTTGGCGCATTCACACCTCAAACTGCACTTTGCCTGGAACAACGTAGTGTTGAGAATAGGACCACCGAAAATTAATTTGATATATTCATACCCAAAAGTGCAATTTCACAGGAAACCGAAAAAACCGAAAACTAATTTGACATGTTCACACCCAAAACTGCAATTTTACAAGGAACCGAAAACCACCGAAAAGTAATTTTACACATTCACCACGCCCAAAAGTGCAATTTCACAGGAAACCGAAAACCACTGAAAAGTAATTTGACACATTCACTTTCAACAGTGCAAATTCCTCAACAAAAATTTGTCCTTAGCTTTGGGAAGGATTTAGCTTGAAATTGGTTGAAAAATAGCTGTTTCATCAATTGTGTATTCTGTTCTAGATTCAATATTTTGTTATTTATTGCTGTTTCAAACCCTTGATACTTTGAATTGTGAACCTTGTTTTTTGTATCTGTGGACTGTATTAAGTTCTATAAATCCTATTTGTCGTCTTTGTTAAACTACTCTTTAACTAACTGTACCTATTTGCGCTGATTGCATGTGTTGATATTCTTTGTTGACTGAATTTCTATGTTAGCTGAACTAACTAATATTGTCTTTGTCCACTAAAAGTTTCTTAATGTTATCAAGAGTACATAATAACTAAGAGTGTGGTAATCGGTAAACTCTTAGTTTTACTAGGCTTGTGACTTGAAACATAGAATTAGATACGGTTTTTGCATATGAATTTTTGCCCCTATCACATTTTAGCCTTTTAGACTTGAGAACATCAAGGGTACATCTTAACTAAGAGTGTCACAAGCACCAAGCGCTTAGTTACTAGGCTTGCGACATGATCTACACAATAACGACTGACACCCCCCATAAATTAAACCCGTCAGTTCAAAGAAGTTTGCACGCTATGCCTACGTTTTAAAGCTCAAAAGCACAACTACTCAGTTAGTCCAAAGTGTGTCTGTTGCGAGCTTTAGTGCACAAGCATAGCATGCGAATTTCTTTGAAGTGAATGGTTTAATTTGTGGGGGTCAGTTGTTGTCGTGCAGATCATGTCGCAAGCCTAGCAACTAAGTGCTTGGCGCTTTTCACACTAGTAGTTAAGATGTAGGTACTCTTGGTGTTCTTAAGTCTAAAAGGCTAAATGTGATTGGGGTAAAAATACATATGCAACAACCGTATCTAATTCTATGTTTCTAACATTTGTTCTATGTTTCTATCGCCCGATTGCACCAAATCGGACTAACTTAGCTCGGTGCTAGCTTAACACCGAGTTAACTCGGTGTTAGCTATTCTACAGCTGAGCTCAAACTCAGAGTTAAAGTTAGGCCGTTGCACCAGCCTTGGTCTTATAAAGAATAAAACACCCTAACCTTCAGCTCAGGGTTATCTTTAACCAATCACATTCGTTTCCTTAGTCGATGTATCCAATCATCGTCTGTCAAGGTTAGCTGACGACTAAGTTAACCCCAAGGTTAACTCCGAGCTAAGTCTTAGCTCTTCTTAACTCTGAGCTCAAGGCCATTCCTGAAGTATTGGATCGAATCTCGTGAGGATCTTTTAGAACTAAAGTGCAAAATATTTTTGTAAAAAAGAATGGAGCATGCAGAAACAAGAGTTTGAAAAGTCCGTAAAGGATTTTTCCGAAAACTTAAGGCTGAAATGTTAAAAATAGAGTTAGTCCTCAGTTAATCCTGGTCGCACTCAGGATTAAGTTTCTGCCGCTGAAGACTGAGTTAGTTCGGAGTTAACCTCGAGGTTAGCTTAACACCGAGCTAACCTTCATTGATGCAATCCGGTGTATACCTGCTAAATGCTGCTATGCTGTTTTTCATTGAGTCTTACTGTTCAACATTAGCGCTAGTTCGGGTTTGCATAAAACACGGCCCCGGCTGCGACCCTGGCAGCGGCCCGGGTGCATAAAACACGGCCCCGGCCCCACATAAAACGCGGCCCCATTACGGCCCCGTGCATAAAACACGGCCCCGTCACGGCCCCATACATAAAACACGGCCCCGTCACAGCTCCATCAAAAAAATCATGTTTCTGACATCTGGAACAAGACATACCAGTTCAGCATATCCTAATCTGACAAATTAATTTGTTTAAATGTTTAGTGCTTGAGTTTGAAAAAAATCGAATTTTGAATTGTTAATATTGTATTTGAACCCGCTATTTAATTTTTTGTATCTTGGCAAACCTACAAGTGACAAAGTTTATGTTATTCAGTTATTAAATGTGGAAATTAAATTAAATTGTGTAAATTAAATTTGTAAATGTGTTATGTGTAAATTTTATTTGTGTAGTATTTTATTCGAAAATATTGAAGTTATTAGATTTTTTATTGTATTATCAAACATTTATGACCATAAGGTTTGAATACGCGGCCGTGTTTTATCTATGGGGCCGTGACGGGGCCGTGTTTTATGTGGGGCCGGGACCGAAGCCGGGGCCGTGTTTTATGCACACCCGCTAGTTCTCCTGTTGGAACTTCCCTTGTTTTGGTCAAATATTATTGTTTTGATCAAATGTGAGCAAATGTGCACGAAAATAGTTGCTAATAGTATTATTTATTAGTAGTATTAATGTGAAGAAAATGGTTC
>JASAND010019212.1:0-23494 GCA_030248195.1 Trissonchulus latispiculum
AGATTAGCTAACAAGTCCGCTTTAGGATTTCCAGTGTGTTAGCAGCCATCTTGCACACTGCCCCCAGCGCATGTGCAAATGCAAGTCGAATGTTACTACTTTCCCTCAATGTGACTGCTTGCAGAGATGCTGCCAAAATGTCGGTGGTCACAATGCCATTCTTTTCTGCCCAACTTCTAAGTATGGGTTTACCTGCCTTAGCCAAGAAGCGTTGTAGTTTTGCCTCGGCTTCCGGATCTATGGCGGGAGCTGGGGTGGATCTGCCTCCATCTGCCTGTCGTTTCTGGCGAAAGAAAGTTTTGGTGCGATGTGCCCAGTAGAGTCTCTGGCCAAGAATTCTGAACGGAATACCCTGGTCACTGACATGTAGGTCCTTGCCTTCGCAGTCTTTTGCCACCCAACCTTTGCGAAAGGTGAAGGCAAGATTGCCGTCTTCTGAAAGCCAGTTCTCATCCCATTGATGACCAGGCAGTGGCTTCCAAGGAAGGAATTCACATCCTTCATCTTTATTAACGTCCCATAGCAAATAGGTTCCGTCTTTTAACTGACAAGCTCCGGAAGAGTAGTCACAATGACTAACGTCACCTGCCGTACTTTCCATTTGTTGAGCATGATGTCTTTTGTAGACATAGGCTTCATGAAGAAAGCAATTCGTGACCTCAAAGGACTTGTAGTAGCAGCAGTTGATGCCACCTCCTGGGTACCACCAGTCTAACTATTTGTCAGTCTCGTATAGGTTGCCAACTTTCACTAGAGGTCCCTCCGTGCACTTGTGCCATTCCTTCATACTATAGCACTCATCCGCATCTACTCGGATGTTAATCTTCTTATCATGCTCCTTATGGTGATCTCCAAAGAAATATGTCATGACCTGCTTTTCTTGCCTGACCTTAGTGCATTTATATGCTTTCGACTTATACTGGACATAGTTCCGTTTGTAAAGTAGCACATCAGTAGCCAGAGGTTCTGAATTAGGGTCCGTGAAGGATACGTAACATTGCAATGGTGCAGGCAGCTTCCAAAATGATTTTCCTTCGTCGGAAAGGCAGCGCATTGGATGCTCAGGAGCAATCAAGACAATGTCGCCTGCAGTGACTCCTAAGAAAGCCGTCAGTATGAACATGAACAGTGCCAAAGATGACAAACACCTCGAAGAGCTCGAGTTTGATACTGAGTTTCCAGGCCAGACTGATTCCGTTTCGGGTACTGGCTTCATCACCCACGATTGGTCACCCTTAACCGTAGTCACGCTGGCTATACTGACAGGAGTCGACTCTTCAGCGACAGGTGTCAGCTGAGCAGAAAGTAGTTGATTCTGTTCTAAGAGCAACATATTATTTTCCTTCTCCTGTTCGAGAGAAGCCTGAAGCTCTGCTAGCTGGTTTGACCCAATGTTGGATGGCTGCATTCCACCATTCGCTGAGATCAAATTCACTCTTCTGTTGAGCTGATTTGGTGGTGGCATCCGCAACACGCCCGGTTGAGTGGGACCACTCCGAGAGAAGCCACTAGGACGTCCCGTCGGGTTAAAATTTTTTCATTCCTGCGGTCAAATCGTAATGACTGCTGATAGGATTGCTGGGCTTGACGTTGTCTACATACGGCTGCATAGTGACCCGCTCTGCCGCAATACTGACAGATTGGACGAGAATCTGTTGTAAATTCTCTAGGGTTGCTTGGCCGTCGACTTCCACCTTGGCTTGTTTCTGATCTTCGTGACATCTCTCGTGTCAACTGTTTCATTTGTTCTTGTAGCTGCGTGATCACCAGTACTGGGCTCGGCAGCTGCAGGTGCAACCGAGGGTCTATCTACAGCCAGAGGGGGCATAGTCGCCGTGATTGCCGCACTAAGAGGCAAAGGCGGTCGGGAAGCTACATAGGACTGTTGAGACTGCAGGGATTCCAAAGCTTCTAACTGTTGAGCCGTCTTGACAGCGTCCTGAAAATTATCTGGGCTCAATGGAATCAGGGTTCTCTGATAATACGGATGGATATTCTACAGAAAACTCCTGTAAATTAGTATTTCTTTGTCATCTGCAGTCATAGTTAGATAGGCGTCGTCCGCAAGTTGCTGCTGTTGCCAAGCGAAATCGGCAGTTTCTGTTGGCCGCTGTTGTCTTGTAGCCATTATAAGACCCGCAAACATGTGGGTGTCCTTTCGGTCCAGCACATCCAAAAGTTTAACTTTCAGTGCTGCATAGCCGTTTGAACAGCCAAGTCCAGCTCGTCGTATTTCTTTTTGGCCAAATCGCGAAGATAACACGGAACAAGCTTGGCTTTCTGTATATCATCACAGTTCTGGGCTTCTGTGACTATATCGAAGGTGTCGAACCATTTCTTAATCTTTTCATCTGGTTTTCCAAAGAATAGCAGAATCAGGTTCTTTGGTTAGGTGAAGTGACCGGGAATTGCCATTGGTAGATTTGGCGGGTTCAGCGAGAGCTGGTTTATCGTTTGACGGAGGTCGTCAATCTGAGTCAAGGGATTATTATGACTGAGCTGAACCGAAAAGTCTGGATCAACTGCCTGTAAGTCAGACTTTCTGTATGTCTTGGCCAACCGAGGCAAGTTTCTGACCTAAGCCGTTATTTAGCGAGTCTAATCGGTTGGAAAGATCGACAAGATTCTGGCTCAGGCTATTGATATTAGTTCTGTCTTGCTGAATCTGATAGGCTTGCTGCTGTAGATGTCGCTGAATTTCTTCTGCTGACAGTAACTTGTAGACAGGCTGCTTTTTCTGAGGGTCACTTGATCCAGCTGAGTCTGCGGAGGCAACCGGATCTGGATTAGCCGTTGTACTGTAACTGGCCGCTGCTGTCTTTTGTCTGGTTGTTGGCGGGGATCGTTGTGTCATGCGACAGGAATTTGGTGTCGAAGATCCCACCGCTGCCACCAAATGTAGCGCTGCACCGAGTTCAGAAGTTCTGGATAGGGATTATGGTAGGTGTCTGTGACCCTCAACTCTCGAATAGGAAGCAACGCGAGTCTTTCGATAGCTGGCTTTAATTTCCCTTGCTGGCTGGTCAGCGAGAAGAGGTTACCGTACACACAGTGACAGCAATGGCCACAACAAAACTGAATGTTTCTCGCTTACGAATAAGCAAGTCGGAACTATGGCACAACTATGTGACAATCAAATGGACAAGCCTTCGGGAAGGCTCAAAAGACAGTAAGTAGACAAGCTTGCCCTCGGAAGGGTAAGAATACAGTACATGGAGAACCAGCAGTAGCGTAGCATGGCAAAGTCAAGTTATTATACTGGGCGTTTGTAAAGAATTGATGCAAATTTACGTTTTACAGGCTAGTATGCTGTAAAGTAGGAGTAGTTGACACTACTAAGGTTTCGTTAACGGGTGCAAGAGAAGAGATGCAAAGTAAGTTGCGTTAAACGAATTCTGTCAAGAATGCCCCCAAAAGTGTTGAAACGTTAACTTTTAAAACAGCAAAGAGCCCTAGGGAAAACAAAGTTATTGGGGCATATAAAGTAGGTAGTAACATATTTACGCATATATATTCGTGTCATAATGGCAATTTCAAAACCGGACAACTTATTCGTTATTGGGATTGATGACTCATAGTTGAACTTCGAATCATTTACTAGCTCAGCAGAGACTTTAGACAAGACAGTTGCAGAAAAGAATTACCTAATAATATCTGTACTGAAACTTAATTCACAATATGAAATCAAATTCATCAAATAAAGTTTAACAATTACTTAATAATACTTTCGATAATACATAATAGGAACAATTATTATCTATTCGTATTCAGACAATATTTTGCACGTTTTATTTTTTGTAGTAAGCAAGTAAGTTCTCCGTTATAAGTAATTTAGCTGCGCAGCAGGTTTACAGTTACGGAAAATGTCCATCCAGCGAAAACTTAAAATTTTGCATAAAATCTTGCTTGTTTGCAGTATAAACACGTTATCATGGAGTTTTGTAGCATTTAATGCCATATGTGTGTAGTACATTGTTTTCGTCTGTTCCGGAGAAAGAAACAACATGTATTGCTTTTCGAATATTTCATTTCACACATGATATTTCATCCAAAATACTGAACGTCAATATTCAAAATTGGTATAGATAAAAATGTACATTCGCAGCCAAAACACGTGTCTAAATTTACGCGCATATATTTAAAATATATTATTTAGAATTTAAAAATGCAATTGTTATGATTGCTCTAAGAAACGCTGGTATTGGCAACGCTGAGTCGAAATCAAGCAGAAGTAAAATACACATGGATAAAATTATTACGCTGAAGGCGCAAAATTTTTTCGAAATAACTTAAAACTTTACTAAAAAGAATAAGAATTTGCTTCTTTAGCTAAAAATTGTGTTTTTAAATTTTTTGTACTTTTAAAAAGTGCCAAAAATAGTTGAGATGAGTGGCAGGTGTCCCCAATTTTGGATTGCAATTTCCTCCATTCCTCCCCCGCAATAATAAAGAAAAAACCTGTAATAAAATTGGCTTTCAAACTTTTAATTGTCGTTATTGAAATATCTATAAAATTTAAACAATTTTTACAAAACAACAACGATAACAAGTAAACAATTTTTGAATATGTGTTTCTCGAAGTGTGGCAAAGCTAAAGAAAAGAACCAGTTTGGGCTTCAAAAGAAATGTCTTCCCGAGAGCTAATTTTTTTGAAATCGTTTAATGACTAAGTTAAATTCAAAGGTTTGAGAAAAATGTAAATTTTGTATGATTTTCATCAAAATTTTCAAGTTTGGACGCTTATTTCTCTTGAACAGAATAACAAAACGCAAAACCATGAAAAATTGCCTTCGGTAATTGTCTCAGAAATGCGTGTGCAAAGCCGTCGTTTTTTAATTGATTGTATTAGTTGAGAGAAATCAGTGTTCAAAACAATCTGGTTGCGATTTTCAAAATTTCACATTTTTGTTGCTGTGCTGCAGAGGCTGCAGAGGAGAGAACTCTCCATTGAACACAACGTGTCCATTAGGACTACAAATATGGACAATACTTGGTCGACGGACCAGCGCTGTTGAAGCTGTCGAAATCTTGCAATATTTGATTTTTCAAAGAATGGCCAGTTTTGGAACTCGAAAATCAATTTTCGCTGTTATCTTTTAACTTTTAAGGAATCGAAAAATGCACTCAAGAGCAAAGTTGTAGGCCTTGGTGAAAGGATTCTAATGACAATACGTTTGGCCGGTAGGGTAGCCGCAGTGGAAGTTATGGCGGATTTATCTAAACGCCAGTTCACACTAGGCAACTTTGGGGCAACTTAGTTGAAGCTACTTGGTTGCTTCAACCAAGTTGCTCCAAAGTTGCCCAATGTGCATGTAGTGGCAACTGAGAAAAAAGTTGCCGCAACCAAGTTGCCGCAATCGCTCTTGGGGCGATTTCTTGCGGCAACTAGCACGTTGATTGGTCGATTCAAATTATAAAAATAGGCGCGCTAGAATTCCTGCATTTGATAGGTTGTTGCTTCAACTAGTTGAAGCAACTGTTTGTGCAAGTAGCTGCAACTTTTTCGTGCGGCAATGCTCGAAAGTTGCCTGGTGTGAACGTACGTAATTAAGGTACGTCTACGTACCTTAATTTTATTTATTTGTTTATTTGTATTTTCGTTCTTTTTGTGTAAAAACGTTGACTTTCAAAAGTCAAGTTCAACCATTTTCACTTTTTATGTTCAGAATATTTAATAGAATTAATAGAATTAGAAGTTCAGAATTTTATGTGGAATAGAAATAAGAATTGCAAGAGCAAAGATTCTATCTTTTTTAGTCTTGCAGATCAGATTCAGTTCTTTGCCAATACGGTACAAAAACTAACCGTACAATATAATACGGGACGTACCGTTTATTACGGTACAGAAAAAGTTGTAGCGTATTATACGGTACGTAGTAGTAGTAGTAGTAGTAATTTAATGCCAGTCAACAGAATACCATTAATACATACGATTAATTCACGTAAACATGTAAACATTTAAAACAAAAATCAAGGTTACATTTCTCCACGAATACAAGAGACAACTAATAAGGTTGACCAACGATGGTCGAGTTGGGCCGATTGTCGACTACTGATACCCGACCACGTACAGTTTCATACGGTACGAAAATTGCCGTACCGTATTATACGGTACAAAATCTCATACGGTACGTAACATATATATGTATGTGGTATAAATAGCATGATATATGCTTATACTATTATTCATCGGAGAAGCGGATAGACGAGACAAAACAGAAAGATGATAAGACAAAAACTTCAAAAAGTCATCGTTTACAGCTAGATCCTTGGCAATATTTTAGAGCATCCAAACTCTTTTTATACAGTTTGGATTTCGCAGGTGTCAGCATTTTGGCGGCATTTGTCAGCTGGTATGGATCTTTTCTGAGGTCATAAAATTCCTTGAAGTTTTCTGAATCTTTAAACTCACAGTAGATTGAATTTTCTTCACTGGTAAGTGTATGAACACAGGAATAGGTATTATTGATGGCATCTATGCAGATACAGCCGTAGGATTTTCCGCAATATTCGTTTTCAGTATGTGGACACTCCTTGCTTCCTTCAGGAAATCCTGCACCCCAATATTCAATTAGAAATTGTGATCTACCCGACCATGGTTTCCTTGGATGTTCAGGCTGGATTAGAGCTTGGAAGGACTGTCCATCCATTGATTTAGGGATTTCAGCCTCAGCCAAATCCAGAACTGTAGCAGCAAGATCAATATTAAGTATCGGTTCGGATCTGTTCGTCACCGATACTCCTGGACCTCGAACCACCATGGGAACTCTGGTATCAAATTCATAGGGCATGCCCTTTCCGACTGGCAAAACGAACTGTCCTAAGTGGTATCCGTTATCTGAAGTGTAGATTATCACAGTGTTATCAAGAATCGACTTTTGTTCTAATGTTTCCAAGATTTTCTTTAGCATATCATCAACTGATAACAAGGTCCTCCATCGGTCTCTATAGCCCTTATCAGCGCCATCAATAACCTGTTGTGGCATTCCTGCAACAGGCGTCTGGCGGACGACCCAGTGTTTGTCGGATGAATGGTGATTCCAGTAGGGAGTTCTTGGAACCCTCTTGTCCGTATAAGTCTGGTTAAACTGAGGCAGAAATGAATAGGGCAAATGCGGCGCTGTTGGACATAGCATCATAAAGAACGGTTGATATGAATCTGCAATTGACTACACAGTTTAAGAAGCAATATCGTAACCGTAATTATAGTCGAACTAAAGTTACCACAATTCTACGAATAATGTGAATGTAAGCCCAGGTGATGGAGTACACAAAACTAAAAATTCATAACTCTATTACTATGCAACGAGTAAATAGCAAAGCCCTTTTAATCTTATCATTATGCTATTTATGCGGTTAGGATTGGGTGGGATTGCTTTGAGAAAGGTTGTCCAAACTAATCCGATTGGAGCATCCTTTCCCCAAACGTGGATGGGGCGAAGGGTGCAGGGAGGATACAGGATACTTGCGTCTGTTGAATATTCTAGTTCTTTCTGACAGGGCAGCTTCTCTAGATAGCATCACTGCCTGCCTTGGTCACTGGCTGTCTACCTCTGAACATAGGCATCAGTTAACTCTTGGTTAAGGTAAATGAAAAGCTAATACAGCATTGACTTCTATACCTGCGTATTTGAGAAACTTTAACGCATGTTTTTGTATGACTGTTGTAAAATAATCTTTGAGCTCTTCCCCATGTTGAATTTTAGTGCCATTAACTGACATTGGGTAGTTGTAATAGTAGGAAGCTCCGATAAGCCCATTCCACCAGTCCCAACCAGGAGGAATGTGCTTCGCTCCTCCGACCTCTGGAAATCCATACTGATTTAAATACTTTCCCGCGAAAAATGTTTTGTATCCAGCCTTCTTCAGATAAACGGGAAAAGCAAATGGCTCTTGCTTTTGCATCCAATAATGACTGGCACAGTTGCCTGTAAAAACAACAATAATTACAAAACTAAGTTTGCTTAACAGCAAGAGTGCATATACGAGTGTGACATCTGGCAGGCTATATCTGTCACCAGCTGCAGCTACTTGCTGTGTTCGCTGACAGCTGACGTAATGCTCAAATACGTTCACTCCCAAAAAATTCGCACGATCACCTTGCGTTCTAAAAGCGACACACATCCTACATAGCTTAACGGAGTAATTGTGTTTTAGATATTTAGTTAGTAAAGAAGCGTACAGAAACGTGCACTGGGTACTGATTTATGGAAGGGTATTTATGGTGGGTCACACTGGTAAGATTATGTAGTCATGATAATAGGTAATCTGTTGGGGAAATCGTTCATTCATCTTGTGCTTTCTTTTACAATTTTTCCCACACAATGTTAGAGCATACTGATGACTTCTGAACTTTATCAAAGTAGCTATAAGATGCACTGGTTATTAACCAGCTATTCGTTGGAAAGAAACATCATCAAGAAGGGATCTTGTTTGCTTGCAATCAGTATTGGGTGTATAGCTCTAATGTTTTTTTATTATAAAATGTGTGATTGGGCTACCTTCAAGACTATTATTCTTTGCTCCATTATTATGAACATATTTCCCACTGAAAATGGAGGATCGACTGGGACAGCAGACAGGAGTTGTTACAAACATGTTAGTGAATTGCGTTCCTTCTCCTATAAAACGCCGCTTCAGAGTAGTCATGGGTTCAATACTTCCCATTGTTACATCCTGATCATCAGAAAGAACTAAAATTATATTGGGACGACCAGAAACCTGGCATGCCAGCAGGAGCACAAGTAATGAGTTGAAAACCATGATGCATCAGACAAAGACAAAACACCCTAAAATAATACGTTAATTGCATAACAAAGACATCTTAACTAAAAGTAATACCTTTGCAACAGGAACCCTATTATATTTATGCTTTATGTACTGCTTTTGCCACGGTTACTTGGGAGGGCTCTGAAGCAATAGTTGAAGACAATTGACAAATATTAATAGAACATTCTTTAGCAAGATTACAAAGTCGGAGGTGTTGTAACCCGTTGCTTACTCTTTCTCTTGCAAGTTAAAATTCTGGGGTTGTGCAATAAACAGAGAGTAAATAGTTTTAATTAACAATAGAAAGCCAAATTCAACAGTGCACAACACAGGTTGTTAACTATTCAGTTTTAAACAGTAAATGCATTAGAAAATTTACAGATAATGTCAAGGTTAAAATAACGGTTTTGATACCAGTTATTATGCAATAACGGCAGACACATACGCTATTTGTTAACAGAATCAAAGCAAAACTGTGCTGACTGAAGACGGGGGTTGAGATAAGACAATTCAAATGTTGATTCTTCGATTGTTGATTTCTGGTTACAAATGGATGGAGACAACAACAAAGGTGCAAAAATGATAGTGTTTTAGACTTAACTTGTAGTAATAAAACAAAATTAAAACAGAATTAAGGTTTTCCCATGAGAAAGTGGAGCCGGCTGGGTAAAGTTTTTGGCGTTTCAAAGCTTTATTGATTGCAGCATTCTGTTTCGATCGCTGGAAAACGGCCATCGGATAGCCGGATAGGTATTTGAGTGACCCGCTACCGGCAGACCAACCAGTCACTAAAAGCTCCATTTCCTTTTGGGAAAAGGGGTAACCCTATTAGCCAAAAATTCATCGGGTCCAATTTGCATAAAACCTAAGCACAATTCCACTTCTTTACAAACTTGGAAGGTATGTTCCTCCAAAGGGTGGGATCGACAAACACCAATTTTGGAAAGAAGAAAAAATCCCTTGGTGACAGAAACCTCCAGGTTCCAGAAGTTTCTCACTGATTCCCTACAGAATGTCTGTGTAGGCTGTCCCATGCAAGCAACCAATGGAATTGATTTATTGTTTCCCATTTCTGGCATGATGCGGATGACGATGAGTTAAATGATGGTTTGTTGTTAGCTGACCGGCGCAGATAAAGCAATCTCCATGGGTAAGTAGATAAATTTTTGCTTGATTCTCTTCAATAATTGGATTCTTTTCTTTGACGCCAGTGTCATCCTTTCCTGATCTGGTACAAATACTCCTCTGAATGGCCATGCTGACTCTCAAATTACTAAAGGGACAATGTATAATAAGGTCGGGAACAAAGAACATGAACGAAAAGGGGCGGCTGTCTTCTCCACCATTGACTTGGCCGCCGGGTATTGGCAGGTCGAAGTCTATCCGGAACACCGGCAAAAGACGGCATTCGTCTCTCATATGGGGCTTTTCCATATGAACGTAATGCCGTTCGGTCTCTGCAATGCGCCGGCAACCTTCCAGCGCATTATAATGTTGGAGAAGGCCGGAGAACACAAGGCTTCCGGCACTACGGCATTTCGGCCCTGTCCTAAATGCCGTAGTGCCGTAGTGCCCTGAGTACCTAATTCAGCGCGGCCCTGCCAGTCCCTGAAAAGCTCTGATTTGTAAAAATTTCTTTTATGACGGTTTGAGACTTGTAAAATCTTGTGTTCTATCGCACTATTAAATTTTCCGGATCCAAGTACATGTTCTCTCAAATAAACTGTGTATAACGAATATTTCAGCATCCAATCCTACTAAATAATTTAATCGGGGGACTAAATTAGTCCGTCGAATTACCGAAACGGTATAATGTTTCAGTGAGTTTAAACAGTTACATACAACTATAGTAGCATTTTTATAACTCGAAAGCAGACCTATATACACAGATCAACTATCTCATTATTATAAACTATCAACTATCTCATTATCAACTATGTAAAATTTAAAAACACAATACGTTAGCTCAAACAATAATTGGCACATGTGTAATAGAATTAGTAAAATCTAATGCAAAAATCAACCAAAAATGGCCAAAAATAGCCAAAATCAGTCAATCAGTGAAGAGGAATTCTTATGTCATGAGTTTACGAAGAAGATCTTTGTTTATTAATACAGAATGTACTTACTGAATAATGTCCAAGCAATAAGTGTATTAATTATCTAATGTTTGCCAAGCCAGAGTTGTCCAGTACTCGGAACTAAGTTGCGTTTAATTAGGGAAGAAATCCTAGTTTTAATTATTAAATTAGTTTTAATTAAGTTTAATTAGCGTATAATCTGTCACTAGTATGGATGTAGAAACTATAAGATAAGGTTAATTCGGTCACCAAACCCCAATGATCAGAGTTGTAACATGGCTCAGTGTAACCGAACCATGCTACAACCGCCTGCGTACAATTGAATTTCAAGCTACACCGTACAGTACAATTGTACTGCACGGTGTAGCGTGCAGTACAATTGAACTGCACGGTAAGCCTTCACTGCTCTCCTGTCGGAGTATGCAGCGAGGCTGCTGACAGCCAGCAGAACTGACTGCAAATGACCAAGAATTTCTCCCCCTTATATACTTTCTGCCGAAAGAAATATGCAAATTAGGTTGAACAGTATATAAAAGACTGAATTTTGAAGCTAAATGTCAGTCTTTAAAGACATGACATATAGAAGACGAAATGTCTTCTAGTTTTTGGAGCCATACTACAAGCCAGTTGTAGCCCTGCTTGCTGCGCTCACAGAAATTTGTAAGCTCACTTGCAGGCGAAGCCCTCGTGAAGGACACTCGTTCGCTTCGCGCACTCGTGGCCTTTACTCGGAGCTTCGCCTGCTGGTGTGCGTACAAATCTCTGAGAGCACTTCTGGGAGTGCTACAACTTACACTTGTCACTCCACACGACATTGAGTAATCACATTTTGGCTATTCTTAAGAATACTAGTGAGTTGTACTCCCCACGAAGTGAAATAGTGATATTTCAGTTAATCAATGGTTAAAATATGCATTGTCAGGAAGTCGATGACCAAAATGTGAAGTTTATAAGCCGAGCAAGCCAAAATTAGTCGCCAAATTGCCTAAAAAGCAAAAGTTGCACTAAAAATGACAAATATTGGAAGATGGTTCAATTTTAGGCATTAAATAGCTAAGTACGTAGTTAGATAGGGCTAATTAGTGATAATTAGTGTTAATTAGGTAATAATTAATTAATCTTAGTAATTTTTGTCGGTAACATGACTTGGGTTCATATGAAAGAGAATATGATGCTGATTCCAAAAATCCAAACCCGACTTTTAACTCCCAAAAATAGGAAAGTTATAAGCGAAAAAGTTTTAATAAGATTTTTAATAAAAGTTTTAATAAGATAACTTTTTAGTTCGTAATCTTATCACTCCAAAAAGGAGTGTTCTAAACTTGGTTTTTTTTGGCTTGACTTAAGTCAAACCTTTTTCCTTTTTATTAGCTGGGAGGTTGTCTACCTCCCAGACTACACAAAGGCCAGGTGCAGTGGCCTGCCCCTTTCCTCTCTTTCTTTTCTTTCTCTCTGCATAGCAACAGTTGTCCTCGCCTGAACTTTTGGCCGAGGATAAGGCCAGCAAAGAGGAAAATAGAAATTTAGCATACTTTCTGCCCAATTCATAGTTAGATGGGGGCCGTTTGCCTTCTCCGACAATAAAATAATGATAAAAAGTAGTTAGACCTGTATAGTTAAGTACGTAGCATAATATAAATTAATTATTAATACCTAGAAAATTACGTAGCTTGTGGTATATTACATATATTAAAGTTGCTTAAATTGTAATTTTACCCCTTTGGTTACGTTAATATGTTAAAGAAAATTTCGCAAAGTTTCGCCGAGTTTCATTCAGCACCCAAAATTTATCAAAAATGGGTCAGTTGGGGGGCAATAATTTCCAAATATCATTAATTTCCACCCCCAACGGCCGGCCAACCCGGCAATGGCCAATGTTAAAGGTGGCGAGCTTCTGGAAAGCTCTAGAACATTCTAGAAGCTTTGCCTTAAAATCAAAAGGAAAGCGAGTTCCAGGCCTCGCTAATGATCTGTCACCAGCTCGGTCCCAAAATTTTCTCCTCAATCAGTGTTCGCTTGAGTGCAACCGAGAGCGGTTGCTTTCCCCCCTCCCTTTCAGTGCGTTCTGCAGTGCCATTGTCATGGCATGGGGAATTCAGCGCACTCTCCCCGGTTAGGCAAAAAAGAATAGGACTTTTCTGGCCTTCGGGCCAGAAAAGAGATTGAGTGTTTACACCGCCAACACTACCAAATTAGGGCCATATAGGCTTGCTATGCTTGGCCAGAAAACAGGAGAGAAGAAAACCCTAGGATTCAAAAGCCATTTTTCGGCCTTTAGTTTTTTGTATATTGAGGCCTTTTGGTCATTTTTATTATTGATTTTTAGGCCTTCGGGCCAATTTTTTCTAGATTTTATGAGGCCGATGGGCCATTTTCTACACATTTTTTGGGAAATTGAGCCCCTGATTTTTATCCAGCATTTTGGGCCCGATTTTTTCAGTTCCATAGCATGCGTGGCATTGTCGCGGCCTGCGTAGCATTCGAGCCACTTTTAGTTCATTTCATTTAATTATTATTATTATTATTATTATTATTATTATTATTATTATTATTATTATTATTATTATTATTATTATTATTATTATTATTATTATTATTATTATTATTATTATTATTATTATTATTATTATTATTATTATTATTATTATTATTACTATTATTATTATTATTATTATTATTATTATTATTATTATTATTATTATTATTATTATTATTATTATTTAAATGAAATGGGGCAACTCATGTGAACTCCTAATGTTCGATGGAGGTCTTGAGAATTGCCCCAGCTTTCGTTTCTTTAGTTTTTGTGTCCGACACTCTCTTACTATCGAAGTTTGCTGACCTCCACCCATTATTTTCGTATTTAGCTAATTATTATCTTTTGTTGCACTTTTCGGTCAAGCCATGAACCAACATTTTTACCATTTTTTACAGTACCCGTTTGGTCAGAAATTTGGGGTTTTAAAGTAGAATTTGGGATACTTGAGCGGGGACCACAATCCCTAAGTTTGAGTTAGAGGGTCCCTTTGCTACGACCCCAAAATATTGAGTTAGTTAATAGAAATATTCACCCCACAGAAGGCAACTAGGAGTTGCCGGCCATATTGTTTAATTACGGCTCTGTTAAACCTTAAAATTATTGCTTGTATTTTGCTTTGTTTCAGCTTTAGGTCGGTATTAGAATTAGTAGGCATTCAAAAGTAAAATCAATTCTAAATCAGCTCTTCAAATAATTTAGTCAACCTTTTAATTATTAATAATCAAGCGTTTCAAGGGGAATGACCGGCTTCCACACAAGTTAATTTAACCATTGTTAGTAGTTTTGTTTAGTAATGATTGCTTGGCAATCATTACTCACGTGGCTTTCTAAAGTTCCAAATTTCCCCAAAATATTGCAAAATTCCTCAAGGTTTCGCGCCAAAAAACAGGTTTTAGAGTGCTAAAAGAATTAGCATCGAAATTTCATAAAATTGTTGGTTTATAAATATATAAAATAGTTGCTAAGAAAATAAGTGCTAGCTTTTGTTAAAATTAGGGTTTTCCAAGCTTGTATCTGTAATTACGTAGTAGTTAAGAATGATTATGTAATGTTTATTAGGAATGTATGTGTTTGTGCGTATAAATGCAAGAGTAATTCAGCAAAGAATAGTCACGTAATGTCAGCTAAGAAATTGTATATTTGTGTGTGTATGTGTGTGAATGTGAGAGTGATAATTTCTGTGATTATAATCGTGTGTGGTAATTCACGCAAACCCCTTCTGCTTGACGAGGGTCGTAAGCTCTGCCAAACTGAACAAGACTCAGATAATAAGCAGGAATAAAGTGTACTTGTGGTTCGTGTGAACGAATATATCCAAGGTCGATATGGGTCTGTTCTAGTCTGACTGTTGTATACGTGTAATATAAATAATTATCATTTAATGGTCCAAATGTTAGTATAAATGTTGTACAAATATTAGTTAGCTAGGAAATAGGATTACGAAGTTAGATATTAGTTTACTCAGCATATATGTAGATGTCACTGTTTATATGGTAAATTAACGATAACAATTGGGAATGTGACGGCTTTCGGAGTCGTAAGCCGGCTAAACGCACTGTGCTAGCACTCATCGACTTCCAAAGGGCGTTCGACACGGTCTGGCGGACTGGCCTGCTATGGAAAATGGTCGAAAAGGGTCGAATTCCTGTGTGCTGCATCAAATGGGTGAAGAGTCTTCTCAGCGACAGAATGGCCAGAGTGAAGATCGAAGTGACACCAGCAGGTGGAGACTATGCGGGAAGGAGTCCCCCAAGGCAGTGGACTATCTCCACTTCTTTTTGTCATTTTCATCAACGATATTGCCCAGGACCTCCCCCCGAAAGTCGAGATCAGCCTCTTTGCAGACGACCTTGCTATTTGGAGTCAGGACAGTAAGCTCGCAGATCGATGGTCCAAGAAGTGGAAACTGGGAATCAACGTGAGCAAGTCCGAGTATACTACCTTCAGCACATACAACAAGGAAGCGAGTCAGCGATTGAACCTTCGGCTCAGCGGTCAAGATCTGCCCTTCAATCCAACTCCCACTTTTCTGGGAGTAAAGTTCGACAGACTGCTGACTTTTGGACCCCACGTCAACTCCTTGAAATCCAAAGCTTGGCCACGGCTGCAGGCAATGTCTCGTCTTGCCGACACAAATTGGAGTTGTGCTAAAGCAGATCTCCGGCTGGTCTATTTGTCCTATATCCGGTCTACCTTGCAATACTGCGCCTCAGCTTGGATGCCATGTGCCTCTAGAACCCATCAGCTTTCCGTCGAAAAGATCCAAAATCAGGCAGCACAAATCGTTTCTGGATGCTATCGAGCTGCTCCTTTCGAAGCCCTTCAACTGGAGGCTAACCTGATCCCGTTTAGCATCAGAGCCAATGAACTTAGCAGCAGCCTACGAAAAGTCTGCCCGGTTACCTCCCAACAACCCAAGATCCAGGCTGTGGCAGCCACTGGCGGCTGAGCGAAACCTGCAGAGTCAACCATCTTGGAGGAAGGAAGGTAAGCTGATGGCGGAGACCACCGGACTGGCCCAACTTCCTAGAGAGTCATCTGCGATGTATCACAGCTCCATCCACAAAGTCGATCTATTCCGGTAACCATATATTCCGATCTGCTGGCAGAAACTGTGAGATCAGACGACACAGCTTTGATGAAAGCTGCTGCGGAAGCAACTCTCCAGGTGTGGAATATTTCCTTGATGTCATTCAAAATTATGCAAAAGTGTGTGCTAACTTTATGCAGATCAGCCTAAATTACACTTGTGTGTACGGTCCAAGGCCGCACATAGCTAATTCACTTTTCTTCCAAATTTGGGCGCGCAATCATTCATTCCCAATTCCGGATTTATGTGAGTCGGCGGTTTTTCTTTTGGGCGCTGCTCTTGTTGTTCTATATACATCGGGCGGGCACCTGTTTTGGGGCCATATTTCTGGGGTCACCCCCCTTGTTCCCATTATAAGGTTTGTTGTTCTCTTTTGTGTTTTTTGCCAGTTTTGGTACTAAGTTTGGTGCTTGCCTATAGTTTATGTTTTCTTTTGTGAAAAACTATTGGAGTTTATATGAAAATGTTTTTGTACTTTGAATTTTGATATTTGTTTTGTATTTTTGTCTAAAAAGTTAGTAAACTTGTGACAAATTTTAGTTAGGGCTGTCGTCTCTTTCAAGTTGGTTAGCGAGTAGGTAGGAAATAGTCAGGCATATTACACACTCATTCACGAGCCTTTAATCTTTATTTGAATACAAATTATCTGCAGAATTTCTAAATTCTACACAGGCTCGTCCCGCTCCCAATATCAGGGTTTGGACGGATGGAGCTGCGAAGGATGGAACAACTGACGGAGGTTCCGGTGTTCTGCTGGAATTCGAAAACGGACAAGATCCTTTCCAACTCAGCTTTCCAGCGGGCAAATTCTGTTCTAGCTTTTGAGCAGAGGTGCTGGCTAAGCAAGGCACTAGACTGGATATCCGACAGAGGAGAAGACTTCTGGAAGGACCAAACCATTGCAATCTACACTGACTCCCAGTCACTAATCAAGCTCCTGAAGGCCGGAGTCAGAGCTACATTTAACCCTTTATTCAACAATGTCAGATCCAAACTCACAGAGATCGGCAGGCGTGCAAACTTATACATTCAATGGATCCCCGGGCATGCCGGCCTTCGAGGAAATGAAGAAGCAGATTCCCTTGCCAAGCAGAGTTGCTCATTGGCCCAAGCCGACGTCCCTGTTGAGTATGGCGACGCCAGAGCAGCCATCAAACTGTGCTGGCTAAGCAAGGCACTAGACTGGATATCCGACAGAGGAGAAGACTTCTGGAAGGACCAAACCATTGCAATCTACACTGACTCCCAGTCACTAATCAAGCTCCTGAAGGCCGGAGTCAGAGCTACATTCAACCCTTTATTCAACGATGTCAGATCCAAACTCACAGAGATCGGCAGGCGTGCAAACTTATACATTCAATGGATCCCCGGGCATGCCGGCCTTCGAGGAAATGAAGAAGCAGATTCCCTTGCCAAGCAGAGTTGCTCATTGGCCCAAGCCGACGTCCCTGTTGAGTATGGCGACGCCAGAGCAGCCATCAAACGGGCCGTCAAATCCTCCTGGTTGACCGGCATCTCCCACGGCACCACTCTCCAAATCTACGGCACCCGTGGACCTGTGCCGCCGGAAGCGGAATCGGGTCTCGGAAAGAAGGAGCGGGTGCTTCTCTCCCAACTCAGGACCGGCAAATCCAGGCTGGGAGGCTTCTACTTTTCCTCCCCGAAGTTTGAAGCGCTAGGGGACTCAAAGTAGCATAAAGTGACTTATCAACCTGGAAATTAGAGGTTGCAGGAATGTAGGCTTGAAAAACCCAACTACGTACCGCTAACAGCGAAATTTTAAAGGGCTTCATCAGCAAAAGAGTTCATTTGAGTGTATTCGAAAGCTACTAAATTTTGGATCCTTGAACCGAAATTTAAGGTAAATATTACTCCAGCTTGTCCTATTAAAAGGCCTTCAATGGAAAGGCAGTAAAGTATATAGTAAATACTTTCTGTATATCTTGTGCTCCGATGTTGGCTTGACTTGTTGGTTTTTCTATAGCATCTAAATATTGATGGGTCTCTTGATCTTTCCCCCCGGCCATAACTTTCGATTTTTTGACCAATAACTTTGAAATTTGGTATGGCTGCATACTGGAGGCTTATGAATTCAAAAATCTAAAAATTTTAAAAATTTTTAAAAAATTTTTAATTTTTTTTGGTAAAGGGGGACCAAGGGCTTACCAGAAGTAAGCTTATACTAAGCTAACGAAAAGCTGAATCGAAAACGGCTATTTCGAAAAAAACGGCTAATTCGTGCTCAGCACCCCTGAAACCCCCTATACAAGTTTTCAACAAAATTATTTTCAAAAATTTTTTTGGTTCCCCATTGTCCCTCCCTTACCAAAGAAAAATTAAAAATTTTTTAAAAATTTAAATTTTTAAAATTTATAGATTTTGAATTCATAATTCAGTATGCACCCATACCAAATTTCAAAGTTACATCCTTAGCTTAAACCTTTAGCTTATTCTGAGCTAAGGATAAGCTGAATCGAAAACGGACTTCAGATTCATTTTCTGCTACCCCTAAACCCCTGAATACAACGTTTCAGCAACATCGAGGACAAAAAATTTTCGGTTCCCCCTGGTCCCCCCTTACGAATCAAAACAAATCGAATTTCGCGAAATCGAAAAATTTGGTTATACTTGAACCGTTTCAGTAGTGTTTCAGTTTATTTTGTGTTGTCTGAAAAAAGTAGATTTTTTCAACTCATCTTAATTTCTTGCTAAGACAATTATTTAAGCTGAATTGTATAAGAATGCTAACGGTGAACTTATTTATTTCGAAATTCTAACGTTATCTGCACTACTGAAACTGACTACTGAAACTATGTGCGAAAGCGGACTTCTTCTAAAGTATTTACTGCTGAAATAAATGGACTATTAAAATTAAGTAGCCCAATTTTTCAGTACCCGTTTATGCAACGGATTTTTCAGTACTACTGAATTCAAATTCAATAATTCAGTGGTTCAGTAGTCAAGTACTACTGACTTTTATGCAACAGGCCCCGGTTTTAGACCCTTAGTCCTGGTCCTGGTCCTGGGCCGCGTTGCAAAAAATTCTCCTAAGCCTAGGAGCGCTCCTAAGTCGGCGTAGGTGCTCGCTTAGGAGAATTGGGATTCAAAAGATTCTTCTAAGGTAGGAGTGCTATCTACCACTCCCAACTTTTCTCCTAAGTTGGCTGAATTTAGGAGCAGCGACAGCTAAACTTAAGAGAAATCTTTTGAAATGGGTTTAGGATGCCTCCTAACTCCCTCCTAGGCTGTTCCCAGACATCCTCCTCCTGGTCCTGATCCTAGACCTGGCCCTGCTTTTAGATCCCACCATAGCAAGAGTGATCTATTTTTGTGACGTAGTTTTCATATTTCGTTGTGTTGTCATTATAAAGAGTACATTAATGTGAGGGAAGCTGAATTTTGTGACTTGGTAATTTTGTGACTTGGTTCTGGGTTTTGAACTTGGTTTTTTGAAGGTAAAATGAAGCTCAGTTGAATGGGTTTGAACCAGGGTTTATTGCCATCTCTTGTGCAGGGTTTTGATTTTGTGACTGTGTACAGCTTTTGGATTTTGTGACCAATTGGAATTATGTGCCGTTTTGAGAAGTGGTTGGGCGTCTTCTTGGTTTGCGGTTACGTAACTTGTTTTGAGTCTTTGGCCATTTCTGTCTTTGTCAAGAAAATTACAAAAGCCTCTATTGGAAAAAGGGATCTTAAATCAAATTTAGTAATACTTGAGCAAACCAGTTAATTGGGAGAATTGAGGTTAAAACTTATCTTTGGGGTTAATCAGGATTAATCGGGAATTTTGGGGAACCCCATGAGCCCTTGGAGCAAACCACTATGTCACTCAAAATTACGTAACTTTCGTTCACACAATACAATCGCCTAACATCTAAAGAAACACAAAGATTTTCCGACTACAGTATCCAAAATTGCACGTCACGCACCTGGAAGAGTCGAGAGGCGGAGCTAGAGTTTTGACGGACAGGTCTCCCCCATTTTTCAGTCAGTCTTGGGTTTGGCTGTCTTGCTGTTCAGTAGGTCGAGAGTAGACCAGCGATCTGTCTTGTTCTACAGGCCGTGAGTGCCTTTGGTGTTCAGTTGTTGGCTCGCAGTGCCGTGAACTGCTTTAGTTTGACCAGTGATCCGTGACCCTCGACTCAACCTGTGCCTCGCGACTTAATTAGCTGTGCTTGCCTATTTCCACTGTCACGCAATTTGGATTTTGTTCTGCCAAAGTAAAGTTCAAGGAGAGATTTCTCAAGTGATTGCCAATACGGTAAAGTGAGAATTACACAAATAGCTGATAGCAAGTTGGAGGAGAATTTTAGTGATCTCAAAGTTTGTATTCCTTGTTTTACAGTCCTATCTTGTACACAACTGGTAGTTTGCAATATTAGTTCCTGTATCCGTCAACATTTTACAGTACCAAGCTTTGTATTTGTAAAAGTGGAGTTGTCATCTCATGCTGTCATCAATGTGCAAATTTAGTTATTGATTTGTTAGGAACCAACTAGGTTATGTATTTCGAATTTACCAATGTGCGAAATTAGTAATTGAACTAAATAGTTTATCTTGAACCGTATCAATTGACCGATGTGCATAATTAGTTCCTAAAGTATTATTGAATGTTTGGACCATTGTGCATACTGAACCCGTTATTTGATCGTTTGTGAAATAGCCTGAAACCTTGTGACATTAAAACCCATTTCATTTTAGATTTGTAGCTTTTACAGAGTTAGGCGAGCCATTTCACCAGTGCTCGATCACGTAGAGTTTAAGAGCCATTTAATCAGTGCTCTCGCAGTGGGATCCAGTTCGTTGATGCAGGTCGTTTTTAGGTACTAGAGAGACTTAACCAATATAACTGAATCAAGAGAGTCACTTCACCAGCACTCTCCAAGACGTGAATCGAGTTATACCTAAGTTCGTTCAGAGTCTGCTATTGCGTGGGGTGGATATTGTGGTAAAACAACAGTTCATTCGCCCAACGAGAACAGAATTTTTGGATAGCTGCTCCTAAATTGACCTAAAACTGACCCAAACTAGACCCGTTTTATCACAGGTGGAGCTCCTCAGGCGAGGAAAACTGGGTGATTTTTCATGAGCTCTGCAGTTCGCTAATTGAATCTGTCTCATCTGTTTGAAAATCTAGCCTTTTCCTCGAAAAGAATTCTCACGACTAACAAAAAGACCCCCTGGTTTACGATAACTGTATGTTGTATTGATTTACTGTATGTGTAACTTGTTAATTTAATTAATTATCAAATACGTAGGCCTTAAATTTCATTAATTACGTATGTCAATTATTCACCTTTCATATCTCCTTCTAGTCGATACTTATTTGTTTTTTCATGAGCTATAACTTGATCTTTGAACTTTAGAATATAGCATTAAGCAGCATTGCGTCAGATTTGAGACTTGTGAACTTTAAACTTGTGAGTAGGAAGTTAGGTTGAATATACTGCATTAGGATTGAGACAGAAGAAATAGCAGATTTTTTAACAATATAGCAGAATGCCGAATGATTTAGCGGAATTAGGGGTGCCTGCCCAGCCGGGACCCAGAGGGGCAAATGCCAATCCACCAAGTGTGGAATCACAAGTTTTAGCAAAGTTAAATGATACACTGACTGAGTTTAACTCCGCGATTAGGGCTCAGGGTGTAGCAACCGCCTACAGCTCGGTGCCAATTTATCATGGCCTACCCTCGAGTTGTTCGAGGAACACCTTCGAGAAATATGACCGTTTCTGTCAGGTCATGGATTTTGAGGAAGGACAAAAATTCTTTCCTTTTTTAGCTCCTTAGAAGGACGAGCCTTAGAATTATTTAGGTCAGTGCCAAAACCCAGTCGTGGCACGTGGGCTGAGATGGTGGAGGCCACAAAAAAGGTTATGATCCCCCTCACACGGCACTCCATGCATCGTCGCTCATGTTTCAAGTGAAACAGAGAGAAGGGTGAACCCGTTATGGATTACTTGATGAGACTCAATAGATACGCACGACTAAGTTTCACAGAAAAGGACGGGTTTACGGAGGACCAGCTAGAATTGTTGAAGTTGAGATTATTTTTTTCGGATTGCGAAGCGATTTAAAGGCACGGGTACCTCCCGGCTGTAAAACCATGGAGCGTGCTTGCTGAGAAGGCCTTACAGGCCGAGGGTGAATACCCTGGGAAGCCTATCCCTCTTTTATTGAACCGAATTTTCGAAATGATAGGGACAGGCCTGCTGCCATTGCTGAGGCTGAAAAGGCAGTCAAAGAATTGAAGGCCAAATTTGAACAGTTTGAATTAGATTCTAAACAGAGGGAAATCCGAATAGGAACGGAAAAGGACGTGACTTACCACCGGGCACGACCTGTTTCAACTGTAATAGACCAGGGCACGTTCGTCGAGAATGCCGCCAACCTGGCGGAGGAGCATTCCGACCTAATAATCAGGGTTCCGACCGAAATTTTCAGCGTCGATCGGATGGAAACCAGAATTCCCGGAGTAATCCAAATTTTCAGCCTCGGAGAGAAGGGAATTACGACCAGAATGGTCGGGGAAACCGCTATGAGCGGGATAATCGAAACTATCCGACTAATAGGCGTGACGACTACGCCCCGAGACGTGACCGTTATGAGAGGAACGATCGCTATGATAGGAAACCTGCTCAGGGTAGGGACTTCCCTCCTGAAATGAAGAGGGAATATGGGCCTAAATTCGCCGTCTCTCGGACCCAAAACGAGGGGCAATATTATAAGGAAAATAGCCGAAACCGCCAGTATTCTGGTACTTCTGATTCGGCCGGCAGCGATTGTCGCAACGAGTATTTGTTCCCGGGAACATTATCGTTCTCCCAGACGTAGAGAAGATTCTCGATCCACCTTCTGGTCAGTATACTGTCCGCACGACTCGTAGGGTGTCCAAAGATTGCATGATGCACGCAAAGCGTTGTTTAGTCTCGCCACATTTCCAGCATAAAGTTCTGTGCCGTCGACCATTGGTCTGCACGTGTCGTGCGCCTGACGCATACAGTCAAATGAGAGAACCCGCTTACCGCCCGGGGCCTAGCGCAAGTTCTTTACCTCTACAGAAGAGGAAACTGTTTGCCTCTGCCGCGGCGTCCCTCTCGGATGCCCAGTCTGAAACGGGACAGAACAGTATTCGAACCTATCGTTGACACTAACACGGTAGCAACTCAGTGTAAATCTTGAAAACTGGACGGAGGCAGAAACTGGATCGGGCCGGGGTGAGGAAACGTTGTTCCCCGAAGCGGACACTTTTTCCTACCTATTCCTGCTTTCTTTTTATGTAACTCCCCAGCAGCTGCTGTAAGAACTTGTAGGAAGGCAGCCGTACCTGCCGCCTGGGTTCTGCTGGCCTTTCTTGTGTCAAAGGCTAGCGCACAGACACAGGCCGATTCCGATTCATCTCGTTTTCAGCGGATGAGATTGCCAAAATTGGTACCTTAGTTTTGCCCTGTTGGGGAGCAGTATTAAGTCCTATGGGGATTGGGGTAATCTCACAGAAAACAGAGTATCTGGCAC